>PVIC010005358.1:43421-58337 GCA_004025085.1 Thryonomys swinderianus
TTAAAAAACAGGGGGTCGCCGGGTGTGGTGGCTCACGCCTGTCATCCCAGCACTCGGGAGGCAGAGACAGGAGGATTGCTGAGTTTGAGACTTGCCTGGGCTACATGGTGAGTTCAGGGCCAGCCTGAACTACAAAGTGAGACCCCATCTCAAAAAAAAAAAAAAAAAAAAACGGGGAACTGGGCATGGTGACTTACACATGTAATCCCAGAATTCAGAAGGCTAAGGGAGGAAGATCACTGAGTGGAGGCTCACTGGGCTACATAGTGAGTTCAAAGCCAGTCTGGAGTACTATTAAGACATTATCTCAAAAACAAAAAAAGTGGGGGTCCGGAGGGTTAGCTCAGTGGTTCCGGCGCCTGCCTCACCAGCGCAAGGACCTGAGTTCGATCCCCAGTAACCACATATAATGCTGGGTGTGGAGACACGCCCACCAACAATCAACACCGCATACCACAATGCTGGACGTGGTGGCTCACGCCTGTAATCCCAGCACTCGGGAGGCAGGGACAGGAGGATTGCTGAGTTTGCGGCGGCTTGCCTGGGCACCATAGTGAGCTCAGGGCCAGCCTGAACTACAAAGCGAGACCGTCTCAAAAAAAAAAAAAAAAAAAAAAAAGTGGGATGGGGACGTTGTAACCTGAAGGATTAAATGAGAATTTATATGGAAATTGCAATACAGGGGCCAGGGATTTAGCTCAGTGGTTCCGGCATCTGCCTGGCAGGCACAAGGTCCCAAATTCGATTCCTGATAACCACAATGCCAGGTGTGGTCACGCCCATAATCCCAGCAATCAGTACCACACATCACAATGTGCTGTGAGTTCAAAGCGTGCCTGGGCTACAAAGTGAGCTCAGGGCCAGCCTGAATTACAAAAGGAGACCCTGTCTCAAAAAACAAAGAAAAAGGAAATCACAATACAGTCCAGAAGATAATTACAATAAGCCATAATTGTGTAAGATGCCCTAGTATGTGTATCTTTCTTAATAAGACCTACATGGCTGTCAGCCCGTCTCAGGTTTTTCCTCCTAAGTGATCAGACCCACCCTCCTGCTCCAAGACAGCTGTGAAATAAAAGAATGGGGAAAAGATAATGACAACATGCAGGTGCTTGAAAGAAACCAGCCGATATCAGCGCACAGAGGCCATTTCCCATGAGCTTTATGTTCCAGCACGTAGAGGAGTGACTATGCCTTGTAGGCCTCTCAGCACTCCCAGGGACAGTGGACAGGCCTGCTGTGCCCGGCTAGGCCCTGCTCACCTCGCTGGGGAGAGAGAAGGGCAGGCGCTTCTGCCTGGAAGAACCTTCGTTCTATCTCCAGCAGGAGGGGCGAGATGAGCCAGGCATGGGGGAAACTGAGGCAGAAGGACTGCTGTGAATTCAAGGTCAGTCTGGACTATGCAATGAGACTCTGCCTCAAAAAAAAGCAAACAAAACAAAACAAAAGGCCAGATGTGGTAATACACACCTGTAATCCCAGCAATCACGATGCTGAAGTAGGAAGATTGCTGCAAGTTCAAGGCCAGCCTGAGCTACATAGTGAGTTCAAGACCAACCTGAAGTGCAGAGAGACCCGGTTGCAAAAAAAAAAAAAAAAAAAAGAGTGATGATCATGAGATACCTCGCACCTCTATGCTGCCACCTAAGGCAAGGAAGGCAAAGGAGAGCAGGTTTGGCACCAACTCCTACACCTCAGAGATCAGTTTTTAGGGCCAAGTACAAATTCTTTGGGAGGCCCTCCCCCACCACTATTCAGTCTGTCTGCCGTTGGGGAACCAGGGTGGGGCTGCACCCCAAGAACGGAGCCAGCCTCTGGATCGGTTCTGCTGCGCTTGGCCAGGTCCTCGTTGTGTGCTTTTCGGATGTGGCGGTAAAGGTCCCCTGACTGGGTGTAGCTGCGCAGGCAGTAGCGGCACTCGTAAGGCCGCTCTCGCGTGTGCACAGTGGCGTGTCGCCGGAGTGTGTAAGAACATGAGAAGGTCTTCCCACAGGTCTTGCAGGTAGGAACGTCCTCGGTAAAGACCCCAAAACTTCCTGGGGCTGCTTCAAATTCGGAAGATGGGTACAGTGGCTCATGCAAGGCTGGTGCTGTGGGTAGGGGTGAGGCCACCAGTCCTCGAGAGTACTGCCCGGGTCCTGGCAGTACATTGTAGGGCAGGTGAGCTTCAGGAGCCAGGAAGTGATCACTTGGCCCCACCTCCTCAAGGCCTGCACCCCCAGGCTCCTCAAAAACCTGGGGCTGGGCAGACTGAGCGGGTTGCCCAAACACTGCTCCTGTAGGTGGGAACAGACTCTCAGAACCCTGAGGCTGTTCCTCAGTCACCTCTGTCTCCTCATCAGAGATCACAATGGCTTCCACTTTTACCTGGACCAGCTCAGCTTCACCCGGAGCTGGGGCTGGAGCTGGAGCTGGAGCTGCAGCTGCAGAGTAGAAGCTTTGCAGTGGTCCTCCAGGGTCCCGGGCCTCCATGACTCGCAGGCTCTCAGCACCCATCCCAAGGGGAGTCAGGGGCTCCACAGAAACCGAGGGAAGGGTGGAAGGGAAGGAGTTTGCAGGGAGGGCCTCTGTGGAGCTACTGGGGCTGGCCAGAGAAACAGAGCCATCAGCTCCTGGTGGAGGCCCTGCCCGCAGATGCGATGAATCCACCTCCATACCAGGCTGGGTGGTGTCAGCACCTCCAGGCACAGGTGGCTCCTCTGGAGGACAAACAGCTGCTAAGGGAACAGCTGGGCTCTTCCATTCCTCTTTGCCCCACTGGCTTGATGTTTCAGCAGATGTCAGTGAAGGCTGAGGACCATGGGAAGTGCTGGACAAAAACTCCAAGCTGGGGGGCTGTGTACTGGCTTCCTCCTCCTTCTTGGTACTATCAGCCTCCGCCAGGGCCCGGGCCTGCAGTCTCTGCTTACACACCTTGACTATGTCATTCATATGCAGGTAGCTGGCAGCTGCCAGCACGTCCTCCAGGGGGGTGTCACCCCGTAGGGCCAGCTGGCCAGCATACATAAAGTCCAGCAGCAGCCCAAAGGCTGGGGCGGTGACAATCTCGTTGTGAATACACACCAAATCCCTCTTGTCTAGTTCCCGCTCCTTGTAGAAAAGCTGGAAGAAGGGGCTACAGGAGGCGAGCACGGCCCGATGGGCCAAGAACTGGGTGCTACCCACCATCACCGTGCAGTCACAGAGGAAGCCCTGAGACCGCTGCTCCCGGAGGCTCTGCAGCAGCTGTTGGCTGTGTTCTGGAAACTCCATAGTACCCCACGAAGGGAAGGCACCTCGGAAAGGTCCTCACCAGTAGTTCCCTGGGGAGAGAGGGTAGCAGCGGGTTAGGGCAGGTGACTTCCTCAGCAGCCCCAACCCCAACCCCTAACAGTGACTCAACCCTCAAGGCCGCTGCCAACACCCCCGCCCCGAGGTGAATGCTTTAAATAGCTACCCTGCCTTGCCCCCCCCACCCCGCGTCACACCCAGTCTCCTATAGCCCCGCCTCAGTGCTAACCTTAGCAGAAGGCCCCGCCTTTAAAGGAAAGTCCCTCCCCGGAAGTCCCGCCTCCGACCTGCATCAGCTTCCTCGATGGCCCCCGATAGCTTTCAGACTCTTCCAACTGGCAGTCTTTCGTGCTCGAGCCCTCCAGAGTGGTCCCTCCACGCCTCGCTCCGGGCACTCCCTCGGCCGCTGCCTCTCTCCTTCGAAGGCCCAGGCGTCCCGGTGTCGGAGCTAGAGAGAAAGGTGGTTCCTCACCACCAGACAGCCTTCGGGCGGGACCCGGGCGGAACCAGCCCACTTCCATCCTCTCAGTCGTGATTGGCGCGAGCTCGCCTCCTCCGTCACGGATTGGTCTGCTGCGCTCTAAGCCCATTCCTCCATGATTGCATCTCCGATTGGGTATTCACCGCCGTCGCTCAAACAGCTTGTGGGTTAGATTGGTTGGCATTCCCGTCACGCAGTTTCCCTTAGTCCCGCCTTCCTGGCCTTGGAGCCGAGGGGATTGACCGGATTTCTCCTGCCTAAGGTCCTGTAGTTGTCGGGGTCCGGAGGGTGACTTACTGACCGCCGGGGAGGACCCGAACGCCCAGCTCCTAGACGGGTCTTACCGTGCCTCTGTTCTGTGCTTGCCCGCTGGAGCTCCCTCCTCAGTAAGTCCATGGGCCGCGCCACCTGCTCGAGCCCAGTGGTTCCAACGCACTCAAGAGAACTGACAGCCCGCGGCCCTGGCACGTGCTGTGGGACAGGCGCGAGGTCGGGACTGGCAGTGCCCGCACGGGAGATGGAAAAGGCTGGCTGCTTTTGGAGACGCTGTCGAGAGATCCAGGTCCAGGCCAGGCCGGTGATCGTCTGTCAGTCGGGAGGCAGTTAGACCTGGCCGCGGTGGTGGATCGTTTGTTCAGCGGAGTATCCGCATCTCCACACTCGACCACTCCACGTTACTCTGCAGCGCAGCGCTCTGCTCCGACCTGGACGCAACCGAGGGGTGTCATCCGCCCAGCACCTTGTGCAGTGTACCTGTAGGCCTCCGCCTGACCTGGAGCTCACACCACAACGCACCTCTTCCCCCCGTTAAGGGCCAGAATGAAGCACCTTCAAGCCAGGCATTGATGGCCTACTCCTGTCACTCCAGTACTTAGGGAGGTTGCTGCAGGAGAGTTTCGAGTCTGAATCTAATCTGAGTAATTTAGTGAGTTAATGAGACTCAATAAAAAGGGCTGGGGATGTAGCCCTGGGTTCGAGGTTCAATCCCAAGTAACACACATACACACACACATAGGTGTGGGCAGAGTTTTGCCCCGCAAATGCTTATTGCGGGGAACAGACTGTGAATATTCTGCTTTGTCCTCTTTCCTTGAAAATGAATTTAATTACAAGTAATGTACTTTCTGCTGAGTATGCCCTGGGGGCGACTGTACATCCCTGGATCTACACTTAGTGGCACTTTGGGAAAAGCAGGCAAATTTCTGAAGCGGCACGGTCCCGTGGCGCGTGCGCGGGGTGCGGGGGCGCTTTCTCCCGGACACACCTACGGATTAGACGGAACCAATCAGAGTCGCGAAGGGCCTGGAAGCCGGTAGGGGCGGGAGCAGGCACTTCCGGCGAGGCCGTGGAGGCTGCGGACGTAGACGCTGCCCCCCAAGCGCCGCAGGACTATGTTCTACCACGTGAGTCGGCGTGGGGGCCGTTGGGGTCGACCTGGGCCCAGGGCTGCGCCTAGCCAGGCCCGGCCGCTTCCATTTTCCTCTCCCCGCAGATCTCCCTGGAGCACGAGATCCTGCTGCATCCGCGCTATTTTGGCCCCAACCTGCTCAACACGGTGAAGCAGAAGCTGTTCACCGAGGTGGAGGGGACCTGCACCGGGAAGTGAGCGCCGCCCTGGGCCCCAGCCCGCTTGTTTATTCACACTGCAGACATCCCGAGGCCCGTGGGGCTGGCGCTGTGCCGCCCCTGTCACAGAGAGGGGCTCCTCCCCTCTGTCCCCAGGGTCTCAGAGTTTGTGGATGAAGGAGTAGGAAAAGCACGTCGCGAATTTTGAGGAAGAGTAAGGGCTGGAGCCGACAGCTGTGAGCTCTCACTGGTTGTCCCACTGGGGATAGGAGGGAGCTGGGAGTTCATCCACCAGGGAGTGCGGAGTTTGGGCCTCCAGGCTCTAGTTGTATCTTTTCTTCCTTCCTCTTCCTCTTTTTCCTCTACTCTCTTCCTCTCCCCTCTTTTCCTTCCCCTCCCCTCTTTTCTGTTCTGCTGTTCTTTTTGAGACGGAGTCTCACTTTATAGCTCAGGCTGGCCCTGAGCTATGTAGCCCAGGCAAGCCTTGAACTCACAGCAATCCTCCTGCCTCTGCCTCCCAAGTGCTGGAATGACAGGCGTGAGCCATGTCCAGCTTCTTTTCCTCTTTTCTCTTCCTCTCCTCCCCTCTTTTCTTCCTCAGTTTAACTGAGTAGCGCTCCAGAGTGGTGGGAATACAGTCATAGGCTACATAGCAAGTCTAAGGCTTGGCCTACAAGGTGGGATTCTGTTAAAAAAAACCCAAACACAAATATGCAGTGTCTTGGGCCGGAGGGTTAGCTCAGTGGTTCCGGCGCCTGCCTCACAAGCACAAGGTCCTGAGTTCGATCCCCGGTAACCACATAGAATGCTGGGCGTGGAGACACGCCCACCAACAACACCGCATACCACAGTGCCAGGCGTGGTGGCTCACGCCTGTCATCCCAGCACTCGGGAGGCAGAGACAGGAGGATTGCTGAGTTCGTGGCGGCTTGCCTGGGCACCATAGTGAGCTCAGGGCCAGCCTGAACTACAGAGCAAGACCCTGTCTCAAAAAGCAAAAAAAAAAAAAAAAAACAAGAAAATATGCAGTGTCTTTTCCTCACCTGCAGATATGGCTTTGTCATTGCTGTCACCACCATTGACAACATCGGTGCTGGTGTGATCCAGCCAGGCCGGGGCTTTGTTCTTTACCCAGTTAAATACAAGGCCATTGTCTTCAGGCCCTTTAAAGGCGAGGTCGTGGATGCTGTTGTCACTCAGGTCAACAAGGTGAGCTGTCTGGATGGGCAGCAGCCGGGTGGCAGTCCCTCAGGATCTGGGCTGAGCCTCCACTTAGGAATGCTGCTATTAACCAAGTCTTTCTCCATGCCTCAGTTTCCTCATTTTGGCATGAGCACATGAATCTGTCAACATGACAGGGATGGAAGGCTGCATTGACTAGTGACTGGAAAACGGGTGGCTGCTTCCCTTACAGGTTTAGAGACGCATCCCCGCCACAGCTGTTGGCCCAGTAAGGCCCGGGTTGTGCTCTTTACCGTGATACTGGGTTTGCTTGATTTAATATGAAAAACTGAAACAGGGCCAGGGATTTAGCTCAGTGGTTCCAGTGTCTGCCTAGCAAGCCCAAGGGCCTAAGTTCGGTTCCGGTACCACATAGCCCAGTGCTGGACGCGATGGCTCAAGGCTGTAATGTAGCAGTGCGAGTCAGAGGCTAGCCTGGGTGACATAGTGAGCTCAGGACCGGCATGAACAGCAAGACCCCGTTTTGAAAGAAAAAAACTGAAATGGAAGGAAAGAAATGTAAACAAATGCTAGGTTTAGACTAGTTATGAACAGGACTAATTTAACTAGGAGTCAAATGATCATGGACACTTAAAGGACTCGTGGGAGATGAGAGAAAAAGCACAATCCATTTTCCTACAGGTTGGACTCTTCACGGAGATCGGGCCGATGTCTTGCTTCATCTCTCGACATGTAAGTGTTGGTGTGGCAGAGAGAGGGGCCCCCACTCCTGAGAGCCACGGGGGCCTCTGTGGTGCCTGCTGACGTTCTCACTCTGCTTCCAGTCCATCCCATCCGAAATGGAGTTTGATCCCAATTCCAACCCACCTTGCTACAAGACAATGGATGAGGTCAGCAGGAAGGGGCTTGGGAGGAGGGAGTGTCCACTCTGTCTCAGGCAGCGTGGCCGTGGGCATCGCGCATACCGCACTGTCCTCTCCCCAGGACATCGTCATTCAGCAGGATGATGAGATCCGCCTGAAGATCGTGGGGACCCGTGTGGACAAGAATGACATTGTGAGCCCCCCGCCTGTCCCGGGATGTGCCAAGAGCTGGGGGTTTCTTAGCACCTGCAGGTCCCCCAGCTCTGTGCTCTCCAGTCCCAAAGATCAGGCTTAGGGTGGAGCAGATGCTGAGCCCTCCTTGCCTTGTGTCATTTTGGCCTTTCCTCCTGCAGTTTGCAATTGGCTCCCTGATGGACGATTATCTGGGTAAGTACCTGTCAGGGTGCTGTTCCCTGGAGCCTAGTGTTTGCTTGGAGGAGCGAGGACCCTTGGCCTGGGAGGGGTGTGGCCGTGGCCACCTGAGCTTTGCCTCTGATTGCTGTATGTCTTCTCCATTTGTCTGCAGGGCTCGTAAGCTGAATGTGCGGCCTCCTGCGTGCTGGGTCCCAGTTTGGGAAGCATGTGAGTCTCCATGCTAGGGCATTGCGTCCAGCCACTGCTGGGGGAGAGTTCTGATGTTTGGGAGATAGCCACTGCTCCTGCCTGCTCTGCTTCCACTCACAGATGTCAGTCTGTATTCTGACCATAAAAAACCCTTATTTATTACGGTGTACTATCTTCTTTTTTTTTTTTTTTTTTTTTTTTGCGACAGGGTCTCGCTTTGTAGTTCAGGTTGGCCCTGAGCTCACTCTGTAGCCTAGGCAAGCCGCCGTGAACTCAGCAATCCTCCTGTCTCTGCCTCCCGAGTGCTGGGATGACAGGCGTGAGCCACCACATCCGGCATTGTGGTATGCGGTGTTGATTGTTGGTGGGCGTGTCTCCACGCCCAGCATTATATGTGGTTACCGGGATCGAACTCAGGACCTCGCGCTTGCGAGGCAGGTGCCAGAACCACTGAGCTAACCCTCCGGCCCGTGTACTATCTTCTTTTGTGGTTTGAACAGTTCTTTTTTAGAAAGGCTGCAGGCCTTACTGCCCTCAGCCCCTTTTACTCTCTGCCTGATGCTGTGGTCATCTTCAGACATTTTGGGGGATTTGATAACCTTTTTTTCAGACATGGTCTCACTTTGTAGTTCAGGCTGGCCCTGAGCTCACTATGTAGCCCAGGCAAGCCTTGAACTCAGCAGTCCTACCTCAGCCTCCTGAGTGCTGGGATTATGGGCCTGAGCCACCACGCCCAGCATTGTGAGATGTGATATCAGGGATCAAACTCGGTACCTTGTGCTTGCCAGGCTGATGCTGGAGCCACTAAGCTAAATCCCCAGCCCCTTGATAAACTTTTCACCTACGTGTAAAGATAAAGTTGGGACTGAATTGTGATTTCCAGTAAATGACACCATCAGCAGCTGTTCAGAGTCATAACCCACTTCCATGATTCTTGTTGTTCGGCCATTGCCCGGGTTAAGAGGACATGGGAGAGACTCCATTTAGGTCAGGCCGAGAGGGGCCCTTCCTATGCTGGTACGCGAGACCAGCAGCCTTGCCTTGCGCTGGCCTGAAGGTGGGGAAGTGCCGCGGGGTTCAGTTAGGGTGACTGTAGAAGTACCTTCAGGTTGTGGGGCTGAGCCGGCAGGGCTGGGCTGTGGCCTGGTGGCAGAGCACTGCGTTCGGCCCAGTGCTGCTCACTGCGTGTGGGACGGGTGGTGGCCCTGATGCTGCTCCTTGCAGCTCTGTCCGTCCATCCTGTGATGCATTTTGTCCTGCCTGCCCTTCACTGTTGGTGAGTCTGGGTGCAGCGGTGACGGCAGCCTCCCGGTCTCTCGTGCGAGGGGAACCGTGTGCTGGGCTGTGTGGGCCGCAGCTGGTGACACAGCCGCGCTCAGCCCAGCGATGGCAGCGGCAAGCCGCCCTGGAGCCGCTGTGTGGAGACGAGACGTCCACGTGGTGAGGACAGGCCAGCCTGAGCCTGAGCAGGGGCCGGAGCGGCACCTGTGCCCGCGGGACTGGCAGCGTACAGTGGCACTGCCCCAGCACTCTTGTCCCCTGAGCCCACAGCCTCGCGTCTCTGTGGGGACACTTGGAAGGCAGTGGGATTGTGTCGCTGACTGGGCTTGTGACACCTCTGCTGCTGCTTCTGTCACACCTGCGTGATTTCGCAGAAAGGTCCAGAAACCTCTTTGAGATCTGACTTTTGCAATGAGGCCTGGAACCTGGCGGAAGGCAGTTGATTCATCTGGGCAACCCAGAGAATGAGTGAGGTCCTGTCAGCCATCAAGAGGGTAGGCTGTGAGCCAGGGGTCAGAGAGGGTCGTGCACGAGCCTGCGTCTCGCTGCCGCCTCTGGACAGACCCAAACAAGCGCCTTCTTCCTCGTGTCACTCTGACTGTTGCTGAAGCCCCCGTTAAGAAGCTGAGCTGTCTTACTGGAAGCGGCGCTGAGAAAACAGCAGGCTCACGAGCCCTGCTTTCCATCTAGCCTGTTCTCTCCACAGTGCTGGCACTCAGATCTAGAGCCTCCTGCATGCTAGCATGCTGTCACCCGTTGAGTTACTCTTCTGCTCTTCCAAAAAAAAATTTTTTTGGAGACAGGCTCTCCCTTTGTAGTTCAGACTGGCCCGAAGCTCACTGTGTATCCCAGACAAACCTCAAACTCAGCAACCCTCCTGCCTCTGCCTCCTGAGTGCTGGGATGACAGGTGTGAGCCACCACGCCCGGGAATGTGGTATGTGGTTACTGGAGATCCAACCAGGGACCTTGTACTTGTCAGGCAGGTACTGGAACCACTGAGCTAAATCTCCAGCTCTTTCTAAAATTTTGGGACAGGTCTCACTAAATGGGTCAGGTTGGGCTTGAGCTTGGAATCCTCCTGTTTTAGGAATGGTTGAGATGACTAGCCACAAACCAGTCAGATTGGTGTTAAGTGTTTCAGGTTTGTTGAATCGGAAAGTTTGTTGATTTGGGGAAGTTCGCACCAGTGTTGCAGTTGTGGGTGGCTCCTCTCACCTGAGCCCCTCCCTAAGGAACACTTCCTCGCCCTGAGAAGCGCTTCCAGGTAGGCTGTAGGGTGCTCCACAGAGCAACAGTCGGCGGGGAGAAAGGAGCTGGGTAGAGTGACAGCTGCGGAGATGGTGGAGGGTGCCAAGCGGATGGTGCTGTCCTAAGAGCAAGTCCAGGTGGCCTGCAATGTCCACACAACCCTTCGGTGCTCTCTGAGTACTGGGGGTTGAACCTGAGGCTGTCCCACCGAGTGACGTCTCTTTATTTTTTTTTTAATTTAAATTTTTTTTTTTTTTTGAGACAGGGTCTCGCTTTGTAGTTTAGGCTGGCCCTGAGCTCACTATGTAGCCCAGGTAAGCCTCGAACTCAGCAATCCTCCTGTCTCTGCCTCCTGAGCGCTGGGATGACAGGCACGAGCCACCACGCCTGGCACTGACATCTCTTTATTTTTTATTTTGAGACAGGCTTCTTAAATTGCCAGGGCTGGGCTTGAATCTGACCCTCCTGCCTCAGCATTCCAGAGCCCTGAGCTGACAGTGTCAGACAAAGTTAAATTATAAAGGGTTGGGGATGTCGTTTACTGTAAAGGCCGCTTCCCAGGCTGGTAGGGAGGTGCCGTGTGCTGCAGTGTTTGTCCTGTTTCTCAGAGAAGCACCTATCCAGAGGGGAATGGAGAGGCCACCGGCAGCTCTCCTGCACCGTGGAGTCGCCCCTGAGATGGCCCAGCCTCCCCACTCGCTGCCTTACCATGCTGCAGCACCCCTTCTATGGGCAGTGGGGGTGGGACCTCCCATACCTAATAGTCCCAGGCCAGCTTCAGTGCAGTATCCACTCTGCCCAGGCTACCTATGGCTTTGCTGATGACAGACCTCAGCCAGGAGACCTGTGAGTGGCTGACGGCAGACCAGTGTCCCCCTTCCTCCTGGGGGGTGCTTTACTGTCTGAATGTGATCAGAGAGGACTCTGCAGGGACCACCTCAGTCAGACACACCCATACGTCCAGCTCCTGTAGCCCACGGTAGTTCCGCTGTCCTGGGCAGCAAAGTGAGCTCTGAGTAGAGGGGGACGCTTTGTACTTCACACCTGTAGGACATAAAAACGAAGGCGCTGGGGCTGGAGATTTAGCTCAGTGGTTCCAGCGCCTGCCTAGCAAGTGCAAGGTCCTGAGTTCAATCTGTGGTAACCACATACCACAGTGCCAGGCGTGGTGATTCACACCTGTATCTCAGCACTTGGGAGGCAGAGGCAGGAGGGTGGCACACTGAGTTTGAGGTTTGCCTGGGCTTCATAGTGAGCTCAGGGCCAGTGTGAACTACAAAGCAAGATCCTGACTCAAAAAAATACAAAAATAAAATAAAAAAGGGACTGAGCATGTAGCTCAGTGGTTGAGTCTTTGCCTGGCATGTGCAAAGTCCTGCTTTCACTTCCCAGCTCTCTTCTATGCCAGGCATGATGGTACAGGAATGTAATTCTATCACTTGGGAGGCTGAAGCAGGAGGATTGCCATGACTTCAAGGCCAGCCTGAGCTACATAAGATCCTGTCTCAAAAAAATAAAAAATAGGTGCCGGGTGTGGTGGCTCACGCCTGTAATCCTAGCACTTGGGAGGCAGAGGCAGGAGGATCGCTGAGTTTGAGGCTTCCCTGGGCTACATAGTGAGCTCAGTGCCAGCCTGAGCCACAAAGCGAGACCCTGTCTCAAAAAACAAAACAAACCCTACCAAAAACCAAAGGGCAGGGTGGTGGCACATGCCTGTAATTCCATCACTCAGGAGGCTGAGGTAGGAAGATTGGCATGAGTTTGAAGCCACCCTGGGGTACATGGTGAGAACCTATTTCAAAAAAGCAAAACAAAATATGGTATTTACATTCAATGTAACACTCCCATAAAGAAGTGTAAAGTGGAATCATCTGTAGAAAAATAGATACACCCTGAGACCATGTTAAGCGTAATAAATCAGGCACATACAAACATCACAAGAAACCCAAAGTATAAAGGGCAAAACAAAGGATAAAAGGAACCAGGGAGATAGATATTTTGCAAAAGGGAAAAAGATCTTCAGATGGAAGGAATGTAGGAGGAGGGATGGGAAAGGGGACATATAAAGAATTAACCAAGGGCCGGGCATGGTGTGGCATGCCTGGAAGCAGGAGGCTTGGCATGAGTTTTAGGTCTGAATGATATAGTTGAAGATCAGCCTCAACTATATAGCCCCGGGGTCAAAAAAAAAAGAAGGGCCAGAGATGTAGCTCTGGTTCTGGCGCCTGCCTGGCAATCATAAGGTCCTGAGTTGGATCGCGATAACCACATACAACAATGCTGGGCGTGGTGACACGCCCACCAGCGTTCAGTAACAAGCGTAACACGGCCTGGCGTGGTGGCTCACGCCTGTAATCCCAGCACTCGGGAGGCAGAGACAGGATTGCTGAGCTCAAGGCTACATCGTGAGGTCAGGACCCTCCTGAACTACAAAGCGAAACCCTGTCTCAAAGAAAAAAAAGAATTAAGGTGTGTTTGTACACGGATCAACTCCTCAGGAGGAAGGTAATCATTACTCCAAACATGGACCTTGAAAAAGCTCGAGGTAAAAAAAGAGGGAAAAAAGGAAAGAAAAAAAAAAAGCTATCACTTTAAGGCAAGTCACGTGACCAAGCGTTTACGAGCGTTACAGTGTGACAACATTAGCCAATCGCAGAATGAGACATCGGCGGGGGCGGGAGCTGTGCGAGGAGACGGCCAATTGGTTATGATGGGCAGGGGCGGAGCCGGGCGCGGGAGGAACCTCGGGAGAGGACCCGAGGGGCCGCGGCGGATGGGCGCCCCGCGTCTGCTAGGGTCCCGGCCTGGTAGGTGCAGTCGCCCCGGTGCAGACTTCTCCGCTCACCCCCGGGGGTGGGAGCCCGCGCCCTGCTTAGAGTCCTGGTGAGACAGCGTAGCTGGCTTGTTCCGCTTCGCTCGCCAACCCTGGCGATCACGTGGCCCCGGTCATGACCCCTGACCTCCCACCTTTGACCTCCCACCCTGCTCCGGATCTGCGGGGCTGCTTAGGGCCGCGATCGCGATCCTTGCGGTCTCCGCCCGGCCGCCCTGCTTCCCGCCCGCGTGGACTGGCAGCCTGAGGCCCGGGCCTCTGTCCCACGTGTGGTCAGACTGCGTGCGCCGCGGAGGGCCCGGGGGGGTTGCGCCCGGCGGCCGCCCCGCGCCTCCGCTCCTTTCCCGGCAGCCAGGGTCCCCGGGATCCGCTGACGCGGGCGGGACTCGCAGGTGAGCGCGGCCGGGGCCGGTGTGTCTCAGTCAAACGGGGTGATCGCACGTTTGCGCACCCTTTCGGAGGGCCCGATGCCGGGCGTTGGGGCGACCGGGAAGCTTCCTGAGGAAGTGACATTTGACCCGAAATCTGAAGGAGTGAGTAGGAAGGAGTTCGCAACGCAGGCTGCAGTGGGCAGCCCATGAGAGCGCCGAGCAGAAGGACGGACGGAGGTCCGGAGAAGCCGTTTCGGAAGACAGGAAAGTGGCTGTGCAGCAGGGAAGGGGAAGCGGTGTGCTGCCTGAGGCCCGCGGGCGGCGGCGCCCCGTGAGCCCGGAGACCAGAGCCCTGAGCTTGCAGAGGAGGGTCACCCTAGGACTGGGCCGCCATGGCCACAGAGCAGTCCTCCCTCCAGTCTCAGTGCAAGTAGCCGAGTCAGCCCTCGGGGGTGGACGTTTACCCTGCCAGGTCCTGTGAGAGGAACCGGTCCGGCGCTCTGGCCTTGCTGCCAGACGAGGGTGCCCAGACTCGGCAAGCCAGCCTGGAGAGCAGGCCGCTCCGTGTGGCACAGGGCAGGGCTTCTGGCAGCTGGACTTGCCTTAGCGCAGTGAGGCACAGAAGATGCCTGGCAGGTCTCTGTAAGGAGTTTGAACTTTGTAAGCAGTGGCGAAATAGGAACATTCTGAGCCAGTCTGTTAGGAGAAAGGTAGCTTTTCGTCGTGGTCATCTCTGGGAGGCTGAAGCAGAAGCCTCCCAGAGGTGACACTCTGAACCTACCCTAATTAGGGAGGCACTGTCTCAAGTTTAAAAAAAAAAACAGCTGAGATGTTGCTCAGTGCCAAGGCCCTGTGTTCAATCCCAAGTACCATAAACATAAAAATTTAATTGGCTGGAGATTAAGTCCAGCGGTTCAGCAGCTGCCTGGCAAGTTCAGGGTCCTGGTTCAATCCCCAGTAACCACATACAACAATACCAGCCATGGTGACTCACGCCTGTCATCCAGCACTCACTCGGGAGGCAGAGGCAGGAGGATTGCTGAGTTCGAGGCTTGCCTGGGCTATATAGTGAGCTCAGGGCCAGCCCGAACTACAAAGCCAGATCCTGTCTCAAAAGTAAAACAAAATAACAAAGTAGATAGTATTTTTTGTGGTGCCAGGAATTGAACCCAGGACCTGGTCATATGTTAAACAAGTGCTACCTCCACAGGTCTTTTTTTTTTTTTTTTTTTTTTGAGACAGGGTCTCGCTTTGT
>PVIC010005359.1:0-58382 GCA_004025085.1 Thryonomys swinderianus
GGAGACTGGAAGTGCAAGAGCAAAATTTTGCCTGAGGCCTCCCTCTTTGGCAGGCGGAGGGTCAGCTTCTCCCAGCCTCTTTACATAGTCTCTCCTTTGTGTGTCTGTGTTCAGCTTTCATGTCTGATCGGGCACCCACACAACCTCTTGAATGATACCACCTTCAAATGTAAGCATGTTCTGGTGCACTAGGAACAAGTAACTTTGCCACATAAAGTTCTGGGGGACCCAGCTCAGCCCACACAGCACACCCTTAGCACCCCTTCTTTTGCTGTCCAGTGGGAACTGGAGTTTCCTGTGATAAATTCTTCATGACTTGTCCACACAGGGAAAGGTGACAGGCTTGTGGCAGGAGCAGCATTTTTAGTTCTTGAAGCCTGGCTTGAACACTGTAATATTTTAGGTTCTCTAAGGAGTCTGGTGTTGCTTCTTGTGTTGGCCTCAGTCTGATGCATGGTGGTTTTTCCTTCTCATTGCTTCATTCAGGTGTGGCAGAAATGGTGCCCACTCGAGCCGTATGTTTGCTGGAGATCTGAGGTTTAGCAGAAACCCTTTCTGTGCACCTCTCTTGCCTCAAGTAGATGCTCAGGTGGGAGACACTGACTGGTCTGTTATTTCTGTCACAGGGTGTTTCTTCTGAGCTCTGCTCTGCACCTGGCGTCCTGCCTCCTCCTCCCTCCTTGCAAGGAGCGGTTCCTCTCTACAATCCATCTCAGGTTCCTCAGGTAAAGACGGCTCAGGGGAGGGGCAGGAGCACTGAGCTGTAGTGAGGCAACCAGCCTGATAATCTCTGCTTACTGCTTGCGAGTTCTTGGCAAAGACTTACTCCGTAAGTCTCAGTTTCTGCATTTGTAAAATGGGTTATTAGTCACACTGCCTCCCAGATATTATGTATGTGAAGTGTTCTGCACCTAGAACACACTCAGTAAATGAACCTGATACACTCTTATCTTTAATAGGTTTTGAGATGCAAAAATGCAGGTGGTGTTGGTATCACCGGTGGGGGTGCAGAGCCCTTTGTCCAGGGGCTCGGGGATCGCTGTAAACTTGAATGACTTGGGGCAGCCTCAGCCCTCCTCACATATCACCGGGCCTCCCTTCTGTATACAATCAAATTTCTTTTTCACATAGTTAAGAGGTGAAGGTTGATCATTAGAGCGCAGCCTTGGGAAATCACCTGCAGCTGGCGAATCTTAGGCAGATGCTCGTTTTGCCGTTGCTTCATCCAACTAGTCAGTCACCTGGGGCAGAGCGGCCTCAGGGGCTGTTCCCTCAGACAGTGTGTGCCCTTCTTTTCCAGCTCTCCAAAACCACCAGCCTGAATCGGACCCACCGCTTAGCTCAGCGCCGCTATCCAACACAGCCATGCTGAGAACAGCCACCTATGCCAGACCTGGCTCCTGGAGGCATAGTTTCCATATTACTCTCCTTTTCTCAGTCTCCCATCATCTCTGTCATTTTGGGGTCCTAAAGAGGACTGTACTGGTCTGCCGCCTCCAGTGGATACGTGAGAGGCAAGGGAATAGGACCTCTCATGACGTCGCTGACACATAACTGCAGAATGATGGGATTTATTACATAGGATGGGAAATTTGGGAACCATAGCAGCCTGGAAGTCAGCAGAGTGTCACGACAACAGCGTGAGATGGTGGCACGAAAGCCTCAAGAAAGTTAGGAGCCTGAGATTCCCACCGCCGGAGTCAATGGTGACGCCACCAGCCTCTGGAATAGGGCCCAGAGTGCTCTTTCTGCTAACTTTGACTTCTCACTCTTATAGACCGATACATGTTTCTACTTTAACCAGTTTTTATACTGAAGCTCGATTATTGCTGCCCTTCAGTGATCTCCTTTTCAATGACAGTTCAGCAATTTTCCTCCAGGTCCTGATTTTGTGCACATTTTCTATGCAGTTCAGATTAATTATATTTCTCTCACTTTCTTAGTTGGTCCTATTTTTTCACATTCTGGCATCTGGCTATCAAGTTAGATTGCTGTAGGCATCATATTGTCATGGTAACTACTGAACCTAATGATGCAGATGGATGGAACATCAGTGTAATAAATGGTGGAAAACATTTCCTAAAAATTCATCCTTTCCATAAAAAGGGAGGGATGAGTGCTGGGTGTTGTTAATACCCCCCTTTCTACCCCAGGCCTTTGCAAATTGATGTTGGGGGGTCACTGGAGCCAGAGGGAGAAGGGAGGTATCTTGGAAATTTCCATTTCTCCTTGCAAACCAAAAATAGGAATGATTCTTGCTGTTTGTCAGATTTGCCGAAAATTGCTCCTCACAAAAAATACTTTTTATATGTGTAATTGTACATACAGGTTTTGTACTTTAATGTACTATGGTTCAGATGTTGGCAGCGATTAAACCTAGATAATTTTATAGCAAATATATGTCTCTGGCTGACTTTTTTTTTTTTTTTCTGCCCAGGGAAAAAAACCACATTGATGGTCTCCTTTTTGAAGTCATTCTAATAATGGTTTTATTGTGTGAGCAGGTGTGAATAGCTGGAAAAAGCCCTGTCTAATGAAGAATCTGGGGACCGGTTCACTTAACTTCGAAGTCTATTCTAATGCTATCATTTTTTGCAATTTTTAGAAAAACCATAGACAAAAGCTCCCCCAACACAAACCTGTCACCCTACTAACTACATGCTGCATATTCTGTCCCCTGAAGTTTTTCACCTCTTAGATTAAATTAGAAAATGCATACATAAGTGTTTTGCATCTAGCAGGTCCTGGGTAAATGCAGTTTCCTTCTTGGTTTAGTATGCTGACACCCAGTGGCGGTAGTAAGACAGTAGGCGATGAGTTTTACAGGAGCCAGATTGTCCAGACTTAAATCCTACCGGCGCAGCCTGACCTTATTACCATAGGGAAACTTCCCCTCAGGAGGATAAAAATAAAAATAATAATACTTCTCTTGCCTACCAAGTTTAACTGTACATATTTCCTTGTTGATATAAATATATAATGAATGTAATAGTTTGAAGTACTTCTAAGATATGTCTTTACTGCTAAGCCAGTTTCTCCTCCTACATCCCATCTGCCAGCAATGCTAGGTCCTGAGGTGCAGTTTTCTGGGAACAATGACACAGGGGAAGTCTGTCCAATGAGAAGGTGGACTGCAGAGGAGCGAGTGAAGGTAGATGAAAGAGGAAGGCCACGCACCAGGCCCTGTGTTCAGACAGCCTCCTCCTTTAAGGTTGACTCTAAGACAGCACTGACCTTACTTACTTCCCAGGTAAAGTAATGCCCAGCAGTGAACACATTTTCTGAAAGGGGAAAAGCAGGCTGTTTTTCCTACTAGAGAGGGAAGAGATTCATGTTAACTCACAATGGAAAGTTTTCATTCTGGCAAAGTCAGAATCCGTCCATTAATCTGTATTTTTTTGACTAATACAACTGGGCTGCACATGGGAGGGTGGGGCACAGAGTCACACAGGCACACCAGACTCTGGGGAGGTTTCTGGAATGCTTCTGTTTAATGAATACGTGTAGGGCATTATATAGCACGAGCAGTGGGAGGGGTTTGTGGTAGCTATTGGGGATTGGTCTATGGTTGTCAGAGGAGGGGCCCAGCGTTGGGGAGGACCAAGCAGTCTCCAGCCGTGGCGTGCCCTTTAGCTCAATGCTCGCTTAGGTCTCAATTTAGCCTCCCGAAGGCCAAGGGCTCTCTCAGGACCTAGGAAACAGGCGTGTGGTGCAGTTGGCTCGGCCAGACAGATTTTGCCATCATCTCCTCCCCTCTGTTTAGAACCAATGGCCTCTGCCAACCAAATGACATTATTGTGGGTTTGGTCGGTTAGGGTGACCCTAAAGTTAGCCCACGAGTCCATGAACTGAACTTGGACCAACCCATTGTCAATCTCTCCCAAATGGAGCCCCAGACTTGATTAAAGGTTAACCGCATCGAAGGACTAAGTCCATTTGGGGCTGTAGGTTGACAACGGCAGCACGGGTATCATGGAAAAGAGCTGAAGCTTGTCCAAGGGTGTGTGTAGTATTCTGAGCGAGTCGATTAACAGTGGCGACAGTGGTGATCTGCTTGTGCAAGGTGAGTGAAGCAGTGGCAGCTGTAGAGACCACGGTAACTATGGACACAGGGATGACGATGATGGCAGAGGCCCCAAATCATGTTTTCTGTGTGGGTGAAACACAAGGTTAAACAAGGGGTCACTGCCCGACCAGTCTGCAGTAAAGGGTGGGCACACAGGTGCTGAAAGGCACAATTGTTGAGTTAGGGGTATAGGACACATAGTACGGGTCACCACACTAGGGGGTCCCAGAGACTCCAGAGAAGGAAGGCCCTAAGAGCGAGGCAGATGGGTCAGTGGGGTCCGTCTTTAAGTTGCTAGGGCAGAGGAAGAGTCAGTTGGAGGGGAGGTAGAGAAGCAGACAGAGGAAGGAGGGACAGAAGTATTCCATGTGGTATCAGCGGGAGATTCAGGGTGGATGCATTGCTAAAGGGATGGGGAAGGGAGGAGTTCCAGTTGATCATGACTAGAAGAGGGGGCTGGGAACTAGGGCTCATACTTCTGTGACCGCGGCCTGGGAGCTGGCGGTGAGTGCAGCACACAGGAGGACCCCCAGCATTGGCCCCAGTATGGGGTGGGGGGTGCCCAGAGGGGCCAAAGCACAAGCTTGGTCATGGAGGTCCTTTATATCTCTCCAGGTGGTCTTATTAGGATGTTGTGGTGCTCGACAGCATCGACGTTTTTTTGGGCCGTTCCTGACGCGAGAGCCTTCTCATTTGGCCAATTGGCAGATTGGGTGGTGGTGCAGGGCTTGGCATCTTTTGTAGGGAGCCACCATTCCACAGGCTGAGCTGCTCCCAGCAGTCATGGTCCAGGCTTGGGTTGAGGTAGAGAAGGCCAGTGTCCTCCACGCAGATCCAGTCTTTCTTGTGAAGTGGCTGTGGTAGACGCTGTGGAGGTGCTGGCTCAGGTGGAAGCTGGGTACCTCTCTGGGCGTGTATCGCAGGGTGGGCATGTAGGACAGCCGGGTCTCGGCTGGCTGGCCCAAGTATCGCTGCTCCTAATAGGTGTCCCTTGGGAAGTAGAGGCCCAGAGGGGCTTCACGGAGCAGTGGGAGCAGCAACAGGAGCTGCAGCCCTACAGTGCTGGACATTGCCTTTGCGCTTACCTCCAGCGGCTGGGGAAGAGGGTTGGAAACAGCACGCAGGTGGGGCAGTTTAAGGGGTGGAGCAGAGGGAGGGTCCGGTGATCCATAAGGGGGCGGAGCCTGTGCGTCAGCCGGAAGAGAAAGGGCACAGGCGCCATGTTGGGATTGCGTGGAGGAGTAGAGGGTGCTTCCCGTACTCGGAGAGGTGAGGTCTGTGGAAAGAAGGTGAGAGGGGGTTTGACATGTTAAAGAAGCGGCCTGCTGTGCCATAGGGGGGACACGTGGCCTGCCAAGCTGCAGGGAGAGAAAGGAATTCCCCACGAAGGCGGGGCACTCATCCAAGAAGCCAGGCGAAGGATTACCTGAGGGCCCCACATTTGTGCACCAGTTGTTGTCTTGTGGAGCTGCACAGAGGGTGAGGCGCAGAGTCAGTCACATACACCCCAGACCGTGGGGAGGTTTCTGGAATGCTTCTGTGTAATGAATGCAGTGTGGGTTGTTATATAGCACACGTGGTGGGCGGGGTTTGCGGTGGTCTACTGGGGCTTGGTCTGTGGTTGTCAGAAGAGGGGCCCAACGTTGGGGAGGACCAAGCAATCTCTGGCCATGGCGCGTCCTTTAGCTCAACGCTTGCTTAGGTCTCAATTTAGTCTCCCGAGGGCCAAGGCCTCTCTCTCTCAGGACCTAGGACACTGGCAAGCGGTGCATTTGGCTCAGCCAGACCTAGATTTCGCCATCAAAACCCCACTGTCCATTGGCCAGGAAAATTGGTTCAAAAGGATCTAATGAACTGAAGTCACACAAAGCTTTTAGTTATCAGCTGTGTTGCAAACTATCACGATCATTTTGTAGCTACAGCTGGTTAAAACCAGTTTTGGTAAATGACATGAGTACATTAGGAAGCTTGGGGAGTAAAGCAGGATGGAAAAGTGTAGGAGCCCATGTACTGGGAGAGGCTTTGAGACTTGGGGGTAAGCTGACTTTGATGGGGTAACCAGTTTGTGATTGAG
The DNA here is from genome assembly GCA_004025085.1 of Thryonomys swinderianus. Lineage (NCBI taxonomy): Eukaryota > Metazoa > Chordata > Mammalia > Rodentia > Thryonomyidae > Thryonomys > Thryonomys swinderianus. The sequence goes on from PVIC010005359.1 coordinate 6,141, forward strand.
GTGGAGCCCTCGGCTCCTTGTAGCCTGGTGTGGTGTGGATTCCAGAAAGAAATAATTGTGTGGTTTCCTCAAAGGCCAGGTGGGGCCAGTGGTGCTCCAAAGACGACTGGTCAAGGCTGGGCCTGACCAGCCCCAGAAAGGGACAAGGCAGATTGTGTGGCTCAGAGGCCTCTGTCCTGTCACCCATGAGCCATCTGGGAGTAAAGAGTGAACAGAATTTCTCTCTTTAAACAGAGGAATGACCCAAAGATGCTCCTTAAAAGGGAAATGCCTGAAATGTTATTGTCAGGCTTTTTTTTTTTTTCTCCTGCTCAGCAGAGTACCAACTTGGAGAAAAATAGATCAGTGCTGGGAAGTAAAGACACCACATTTCCCTTGCAAAACTGAATGGTTGTATGTGGTACATTGTAATTCTGCTATATACATATAATTTAATATTTACATGCAAACATTTAAATTTAATGTTAAGTAATTTGAGAGAGAACAAACCATTAAATTCCATTTAAGTGTCTTTATTGTGTATCTCCATCCTAGGCCTCTACAATCTTCTTATATAGCTATAAAACTGTGAATAGGCCTGGATGTCTCAGTCACCTACATATACTTCCTTTTTAGCCCTGACTCAGGCTTCGGGTTGCTCAACATCAAATTTTCAGATTTTCTCTCCCAGTAGAAAGCTGCTTTCATTTTGGTTTCTTTCTCTGAGCAACCAAAAGGGACACATTAAAATCAGAATTGTTCTACTGAGGTAATATGCAAAATGTTTTTCTGCTTGAAAAGTATAATAGATGTATACTCCCTCTTTCTATTCACATGACTCTTTCTGACCCCCTTTTCCTACTGTAGCATGACTTTTCCCTCTTCAGTTTTCCACTTTAAACCGGAAGTTGTAATACAATTGTGCGATCTGTAGGCGCTCAGTTGAGGTTGCTTCCACATAGCTCCTCATTGCCTGCTTGCTCTCACAAAGCACTTAGACCCAGCCATCGCTCATTCAGGACCTTCAGAAATGGCTTCTTAATGAGATTTAAAGTTATTTTGAACAAAGACTAATAGCGTGTTAAAATGTTTTCATCACAATCTCACTAAGTGGAGGAATCTGTGTCCCATACTTTCATTCTTCTTGTGTATTAATGTCCCTGGGTAATACAATTTTTCTAGAACAAGGTCAATAGCGGCTTAATTTAACTTGACTGATCGGTGAAAACTGCCTGTTGTTTTAACATGAGATGCTCTCTTGGTCCCTACTTGTCTGAGGGAGAGTCTGTTTAACGCTTTAAGAATGTGAGATAGAAAATGTTCAAAGGGAATGGGGAACTGGTGGGGGGGCAGGGGGAAAAACAAAGATGGGAAAGAAAAAATTGATGATAAAAAGGAAAAAAACAGTTTATGCAATGGGGAGGAGGTTGGAGGGAAGGAGAATGGGAAAAATATAAGAATCAGGATATATCATGTACAGGTGCAATTTTTCAATGATGAATGTGATCATAATGTGTACTTAAAATGTTCCAATAGACTAAATAAAGACAAAGAATCTTAAGGAGGGGGTTCATGGTTTTCCTTGAGGTGTCAGCCTTGGGGTCCATGCATTTCCAGAACTAGGAGGTGATGTCGAGTACTTTATATTCAAATTGCTTGTGTGGTTCTTTAAGACTCTTATCTGGCCCATATGGAGATGGAAAATGGCTGCCCACCTCCATTTGAGCTTGGAGCTTTGTCACATTCTGGAAGACCACTCACTTATACCCTGCCTCAAGAAGTGAAGTCTTACAAAATGGGCTTTTTTTCCTGAGAACCTTGGATTAAATAACATATATTCTTGGAGTCCCTTGGTAGCTACAGTGGTCAAATAGTTTGAATTTCAATAATAATTATAGTAATATTATTTATCAAGGAATTTTTGTCAGGCAATATGATATGTATTTTATGAAGGATATAGTATTATTCCAACACATAATACATGAATTAAATAAAAACTGAAGAGGAAGTTAGGTATGTTGCCCACATTTACACAGCTGGGAAGGATGGAGCTGGAATTGAAATCCAGGTAGGCTGACCTCAGAATCTGGGCTTCTAGCCATGCTGTCTCTGGACTATGTGCACAGGCTTATTTATGAATATTAACACAATGGTGTGTCCAGTATTACACTTTTTCACAACAAAGATCAGATTTAGATTTTTCCAAACAGCTATAACAATTCCTTCCTGCTCCTCACTGTGCTTGATAAGAGTCAGAGGTAGGAGAAGACTGAATATCAATAAAGTGCCTCTGAAGGGAAGCGGCCAAGACAGGGAGTGATACAGGGCTCGTGCGTACACAACTGCCGTCTCACGAGCAGCCCTTCTATTTTAGTTTGTTTCCCTCAATGCAGAGACAGACTATTGGAGCTGTGTAATGTGGAAAGAAGTTTATTTAACTCATAGTGTTGGAGACTGAAAGCCTAAGATTGGGGGCTCCATTTGGCCTCTGGTGAGGGTCCCTTGCATGGGTCCCCCACCCTATGGCAAATAGTGTCACACTGCATTGTGTTTAACAGGGAGAGTTTTCACCTGGTAAAACAGGGGCCCAGGGTGGGAGACCAGTCTCACTCTTGTATAACAACTCATAAACAGGCTCCATGAGAACTGCCTTCATCTCTCCCCAGAACAGCACTCCCAGGACCTACAACTTCTCATTAGGTCCCACCTCTTAAAGAAGTCATCACCTCTTCTATACCAGGGGCCAAGTTTCCAACACAAATTCTTGGGAACCCACTTGAACCTTATCTAAACTATAGCAATATCCACAAAGTACCAGATTAGGCTATAACAGGTTCTGTGTCAATAAATACAAGCTTTTGGCTAGAAAGCTTTCGTTAATGTTTCTGTTTCCAAAAACTGACCTCTTAGAAATCAAAGGCCTTGACTTTGAGTTAAGAGCCAGTTTGGAAGTCAAGTGACAATCACTGACTTTTAAATTGTTTCTGTGATCTATAGATGTGGTTTGGGATCATGAAACTTCACTGTCCTGAAATAAAAATAATTTGAGTTTTGGAGCTCAAAAGTTTATGTGTACTTCTTTGGTATTTGGATGAATACTCATGAATCGAGAGCAAATCAGAGTCTTGCAGTCATGATTGCTCTGATTTTCAACTTTTTCTTTACAAAAACAACAAACCCACCCAAAGCCCACAGATGGAATTAGTCATCCTCATAATGCACATCAATTAAAACCTGGAGTCAGAATCCAGCCCTGTTTGCTTTATGCAACAGATATATTACTGACAAGTTGTAGATACACTGAAATTTGCTAAATCAAATTAATTTTTGAATGTACTAGGATAGCTTGCAGTTTAAAAGTAATTGATGTCAAATCCCTAAATAAATAATTATTTCCACAGAAAGCAATCACTCCCCATTTATCTCTTTGTAGAAGCTGACTTATTGTCTTGGGGAGGATGGAGTAAGAACAAGACTTCTAGTTACAGACTCATGTCTCCTACTAGCTACACTCATCACTGTAAGTAAATTAATTTAATCTCTCAGTGCCTGTATACTTCTCAGCTAAATACTTGGAATCTTCTTCTTCAGCAGACATTTATTAAGCGTCTCCTTTGGGACAAATAAGTGAGAACAAAGCCGTAACTTCGGTTCCAGGTGCTGTTGGTGGGTCATGGTGGCCTAACTCTGCCCGAGAGAGAGGAAGGGAGGTTATCTGGAAGGTTCTTGGTAAGGTAACTTTACCAGTAGAAAAGTGATGACCTGGGGAGGTTAATTGATTTTCCTAAATTGGCTTCAGTAAATTCTGATTTCTAAGTTGATTGTCTTTTCCTTTGAATATAGGAACATAGCTTAAAATGTGAAGCTTTTTAAATCAACACGGAGGGTATATGTGTGGTAGCAAAAGAATCAATAATAGTAATTAAGATATTGTACCAGGCATTGTTGTACAGGTTTTATGCGTTTTTACTTCGGGCACCTTGTGTAAATGACATGTTCAAAATGGACTTCTGACATAGAGCCAGGAGTGTAGCATGCCTGCACTGATGGATGTCATCTTCCTTCACACATAGAACAACTTGAAAAGTTGTAACCTCAATTTATAGATGAGGAGGTGGAGGTAAAAGGGTTGCAGTGTTCACCCAAGGGCTCGGGGTTTGCCTTGGGCAGTCGAGTCTCTGATCCTGCACCTTTAGGCCTTGTTCTCTTAGAGTAAAACACTTGCACCTGTGAGCCTGAGGTGGCCCAGTGAATTTCATCCTGAGCCTTGTGGTGTCTTGGCTAGAATTACTTTTCATGTCTCTTTTTCTCTTCTGTTACTGTTACTACTATTACTTTCAGTGTTTTTTGGAGTAAGTTTACTTTTTCTGATAGACTTGAGACTTTCCTGGGATAGGAAAGATATTGCGACACATTTATCTTTGTGTTTCCAACACCTTGCACAGTGCCTTTGCTTCGTAAGGGTTTGGTATTCAAAATAGACATGAATAATTTTCCCAAATCAGAACCTTGTAACTATTTGCAAGAAAATAGTCACAAATTATATCTGGTCTAGAGATAATCAATGACTTTTAAGTTGTTTTAGTGTTGTTCTGTAAGTGTGGTTTGAGATCATGGAGAAACTTCATTTTCTTGAAATAAAAATAATTTGAATTTGGGAGTTCAAAATTTTATTTTTACTTTTTTGCTGTTTGCATGTTTACTCATGCATCAAGAACAATTCAGAGCCCTTACAGCCATGATCCCTCTATGTATTTTTTCTTTTTCTTTTCAAACAAGAAAAACAAGCTCATCCCAAATCCCACACCCTACTGTTAAAATTTGGTCTGTCTCTGCATCTTCAGATGGCGATATAAGTCTTAGAGTATAGTAAGTGCTCAAACAAAATCTGGGAGTGAATGAATGGTTAAGTAAGGAGACCGGGACTACAAGTGAGGGGACTGTCACAGCTTCTGGGAAACCGTCCTCAGAGAAATTAGAGAGGTCTGGAGAAGAGGGAGCCTAGTGCTGGCTGCAGAATCCTTCAGAATGGCCAGTGATGGGAGTGCCCTGCTTAAGGTCAAGATGAGCGATGTCCTGCATTTATGACCCCTCATTTGACCCTTCAGGGTGCTTATTTCTGGCAGATGCCTCCTGGTTTTAAAAGGCACTTCACCCCTTTACAACCAGTGTAATTGCCATCGCAATGCTTTGCCCTGTGGTGTCTTAATTAGGTCAAATTTTATACCGAGGGCTTTAACTTAATGCTATATTTGCAATTCTAAGGCCCCCCTACCTTCAGTCCTGCCAGGAAGAACTCTCACATTTTCTAGAGGGGGCACATAGGCCTGGAGCTTGTTGAGGTTCTCCTGCAGAGAAGAGAGGAGAAAATAGAGGAAATGGGCCAAAAGAGAAGGTTGTGTCCGGACTCTTAAGTGCTTCTAGAAAGAAAACCCTGCCTCTGAGTTACCATGTTGCAAGCATTGCTTAGATAATTGCAGAACCCAATGTTCCTCACATTTAAATTATATAGCTTTGCTTTCTCTATGTTAAAAAACCCTGACTTTCTATGATCTGCCTTTTATCAAGCAGAACATGCCCCAAGAGTTACACCCTTCCTCTCTCTACCATGGCACCCCAATAATGAGAAGTGAGCCATTTGCCAAGAAGACAAACACAATATAAAAATTACACAGATGCTAATCCTCAATCCAGAAGGAAGGGAGCAGCTGCCACCTGGTAGCACACAGAAAACAGCTGAGTATTTATCTAGCAGAGAAGGTTCCCGACAGGCTGATTCCTCTGTCAAGGGGCGGGTCAAGGGAAGGTCAGCAGTGACAATCTACTTCACAGGCCCGGACTAAATAGGTACCTGGTGGAAATCAATTCGGCGAGCTCCGTGCTGTTGTCACTGGTCAAGGGTGCACTCTGGGGGCACCTGAGGAGGCCATTAATCTGCCACCAGGAAGGAGAGAGGTGGGGGTGGGGATAGAAGAGGTAATTGGAACGAGCTTCGGTGAGACTTTTCCTGTGGTTGGAAGTACAGCTGGAGAAACTCAAGCAGAACCTCTGTGAGGTAAACTGAGACTCTTCACTGGCACTGGGAAGTGTTGCCTGGAGGTCTGCAAATCTGCTCTGGCTGCGGCATTTCAGACAAATCTCTTTCTAACTCTAGGGTGGTCTCGGATTAGGATCCAACTTTACGGTCCTTGTGTAAGAAAAGTACTTTATGTTGCCCAAAGGATCCAGCACTTGTGATGATTTACATGTAACTAGTATCTAATTTCTCAATCAAATGCTCTCCAAGTGAGCAGAAATTCAGTTGTTAGAAGCTGTGCAATGCATGGAAACCGGTCAATCTTCTGTTTTATTGATAAATTGAAATGTTACGCCAACTACCTCAGGCGACATGACAGTTCTTTCTAGGAAAGAGGCGGTTTACAGAGCTGGGTAAATCGGAAGCATCCTTAAACTGTGGTTGGGGAGACATGACAGTGGCAAAATGTCTACCAATAAAGCGGGGTGTTACGGCAGATCACCCAGTTGGTACATGCAGGCACAGCCTCGTTTCTCATGCCATGTCAGAGAGCCTGTGAAGCTTGCAAATATGACGGGAGTCACTATTTCTGCCTCTGTGCAGCTGTTTATCAGCAGCTTTTTAACACATTTCCCCATATTAATGAGGTGGCATAGCGGCTCCATAATTAGAACAGGGATGTATCATTGTCTACCTTATCCGAAGAGGCGTCTGCTGTCAGCATTGTTACCTGGGGACACGCGGTGCGAGATGAACATTGCGGTGGATTCAGCATGCACTGCCCCATCTTTCTCGTGGACCTTCCCCAATTGGATCATCATCCCTGGACCTAATGCTGCTCTTTGCAGGTCTTAACCTGGGTCTCCTTGTTATCTAGTTTGTGTGTCACTAGTGTTTGGAAATTCCGTTTTGTTTCCCCATTTTCTAATACAATCCCTGGTATTCTTTAAATACTGAGTGACTGATTGAATGCACGAGTAGCTAGGCAGTGGATGCCAGTGTTGCCCCTGAGACTGCCCTCAGCAGCTGCTGTCTACCTGTCACTGTGGACTTAAGGTTTGCGGGTCTGGGCCATAGCTTTTATTTCCAGGTAAAGGGAAAATGGCAGATGGGATCTTGGGACCTTGCACACCCTGAGCCATTACAGAGATATTGATGGATGCCTGTAGTGTAAGTCCCATGAGTTCCCAGAACCGTCTGCAATGGAGTCAGAACACGGTCAAGTTTTTACCAGTCTACAGTGGTATGAGAACAATGAGGGAAATTCAGTGATTCTCTTGTAGAGCTGAATGTATTCTCTGCTAGAATTTTGAGATTAACTCCTACTTTATTTGATTTTAGAACTCCATTTCTTCAATAAAATGATGCAAATAGTAGATGACAGCTTCCTTTCCCCCAAATGCCCTTACTTGACAAAACAACTAATTCCTCAAATTTTCAATTCCTGAATCTTTTACAGTTTTTGGGATAGTGAAGGAAGATAAGGTATTTTATTGTTTGTGAAATTCCAAAGTTTGGAAGCACTGATTGAATTTATGCCTCTTCTAAGAAAAACTGAAATCACCCCTGGGGCTTGTGTGAGACACTGGGCTGGCTAATGAATCAGCTCATGTCAGTAAATAAGTTATTTCAAGTCTTACAAGCACCATCCCTTTCCTTATATTTTGGAGATTAGGGTCTTGCTATGTAGTCCAGGCTGACCTTGAACTCATGACGACCCCTCTGCTTCAGCCTCCTGAGTGCGAGCATTACAGGTGTGTACCACCATGCTTGGTTCTCAAGTCCTTTTTGTGTGCTGTCTCTTCAGAGCAAGGGTCTGGGCTGGATCCTAGGCTTGTAGTGACATCTTAACTGAGGTACAGGAGAATTTTTAAGTCCAGGTCAATCAGAATAACAGGGTGAACCCAGGGGCTACATTTACCAATATCTAATGTGTGCTTCTCTGCTAAGCATGTATTTGCTGTTTGGTCTGTAGGTATAATATGTGTGCTCTGTGTACTATGAAGTATTTCTCGGAAGTAGTAGAATTCCACATGTTGTAAACCGGGGGAGAAAAAGCCTTTGCACAGACACACCTCAGTCCTGTGTCCTTCCTTGGAGTTCCTGCAGCCCTCTTGCCTGTGCCACTCACAGAAGCGCCTGGCATTTACATGGTCTCATGTTCTCTGTTTATTATTCACGCATCTTACCTCCCTAAATGATTGACAGTACTCCAATCGAATCGTTGATAACTGGTGCAAGTTTTTGGACTACTCAGTCTTTTCCAGAGCCTGTTCCCTTCCTGTTGGGAAAATCTGAGAGCCCATCCATGGTTTCCCAGTCTGGGCACAGAACTGATGGGTGACAGTTTATGAGTGAGTGTCACACAGCACCTGCACCCCGTTGCTGAGTGAGAATAACAGTAGCCACCTGCCTCACCAAGAGAGGTGTCATATGCATTAACCATCTAATGATGCTAATGCTCTTTGAGAATATAAACATGAAACATTATCATTATGGTTAATACCAGTGTTGGGTTTAAAAACATTTTTTTTCCCTCCAAGAGGAGAGGCAGAAAGATTATTTAAAGAAATAGTGAATAGAGGGCTATGGTTTGTTCTAAATTCATGTCTGGCTTTGATCAGAATGGCATAAGCAGTGGGGTGCAATCTGAAAACCCTGAAGGGAATTATTTCTACTTCAGGGCATGAAGTCTTCTCATTCTCCTCCTCCCATTGGCGCAAGACAGAAAGAAAGAAAAAAGCTGGGAAAGTTAATGTTCTTAAAACATAAGATGATTTCTGTATGTCAGGTCTGCAGATAATATTTCGTAAAGCTATTGCTGGCAAAGAGGCCACAGTGAGGAGAACAGACAGGCTCAGGCTGGCGTCAGCCTCCGACATCTTGCTGCAGCACAAGCCAGAGCTGGGCAGCGCATAGGTACTGCAATGGCTTTTTATGAAAGTCCTGTTTGTTGGGATTTCTTCAAGAGTGAAATTTTTTCTACTTGTCCTTGTTACTGTTGACTCTGTAGGCACAATGGCTTGTTGCTGTAACAAACTGCAACAAAGCTGGTGACTTAAAAGAGCACATATTTATTATCTTACTGTTCTGGAGGCTAGAAGTCTGAAATCAGTCTTGAGGGGCTAACCTCAAGTTGTCAGCAGTGCTGATGTCTATGGGAGCCCCAATGGGACAAACCTTCCCTGTCTTTCCACCTTCAGGGACTAATGTGCTTGTCATTCCAATCTCTGCTACTGTTACCACATTGCTTTCTGCTTTCTTCCTTCTCTTTTCTATCAAGCTTCCCTCTGCCTCTTTTTGATAGGAGTTTTTAATTTTTATTGCATCGGACCAACCTGGATAATAAAGGATAATCTCCTCATCTCAAGATCCTTTAATTTAATTACACCTGTAAGCCCCTTTGTCATTTAAGGTAACATTCATAGGTTGCAGGATTAGGGACAGGGTTTCTCTTGTGGCTATTATTCAGCCTATCACAATAAGTAACAACCTTCCTCCCTTGTCCCTTTCTAACACAGGCTGATTTTATTCTGTGCCAATCTTGACTACCTCATAGTTTTCATAGCTCTTAAATTGACTATCCCTAGCATCTTTCTTTATGTGTTTGTTAGACAGACAAGTGATCCTGTTGGTGAGTTAATCTCTTTGAGTTGGATCCTGTGACTTCAAGCTACTGAAGACCCCTAGATTATGCTTGTAAGTGTGAGTATGCTCGCCCAAGATCTGCCTAGCTCTGGACCTGATCAGTGGTCACCTTGGATCCTTATCAAACCTTCTTGTGGTCTGAGGTAGAGAACTCTGACTTTTGAAACTCACCTTTGTGATCCAGATGTACAAAATGCCACGTTCCACTTCTCTGCATATGCATATTCACCTCAAATATTTACTGAGCACTGAGTAGGTGCCAGCTTTTGTTCTCCTCAGAAAGATTCATCTGTGAATCAAACAGATGAAGTCTTTGTTTGCATACAACTTATATTCTAGTGGAAAGCATCAGATAAACAAAGAAGCAAAGAAATAAGACAGAACATACCAGGTGGTGGTAAGTGTTATAATGAAAAATGAAACCAGATGGAAGTAAAGAGTGGCCAGGGTTAGGGTGCCCAGAGAAAGTCTCACACCTAGAGATTTCTCATCTGGCAGTAAGAAAGTTGAGGCTGGCTGGCCTTGGCAGAGAGGTGGTCTTGGGAAAATGAGCTCAGAGCAGAGCTGGTCTGAGGCATTCTCCCGAGGCGCTGGAGGTGGGCACGGGTGGGAAGCCAAAGGTTAATTTATCATACTAACCAGACATGAGGCCACAAATAATGGAGGGAGAGAGCAAGCCCTGGATGCCAGAGGATTTGACTTCTTGCTCTTTCCATAGAACATCCCAGCAGGCCTCGCAGCCCAGTGTTGCCCTGCGGCAGGCCTCTCCCAGTGGTGAGCTGCCCTGGCGGGAGCCCAGCAAAGCCTCTTGTCCGCATTTTCTTCTATTGCCTGCTGAGGTTCAATGGGTTTACTGAATTGGAGAAGTCCTCAGGTGTACGCCTACTTCCCAGTGGAAAGATTGGCAGGTTACTCTGCATTAGTGATGGCAAGTGGGATAAAAACTGAGAGTTTTCCTGGGATCCCACTGCAGGATACAATAGGTGAGAACAGGGGTCTGGAGCAGTATGAACTTGGTTGAGTTAACCTTGTGGGACCCCAGTTTCCTCATCCATAACATGGAAGTAATAATATTTCATACTTTGTGGAGCTTTGGAGCATTGAACAAGTTCCTACTTGCAGACAATTACAATAACAGTGTTGGATGAATGGTGAATGCTGGTTAAATTCCAATTATCTTATAAAGTGAAATAGCTTTGGAATGGCAGAGAGAACCTGTCAGAGGACATCTCTGGGCCTTTGTACCCAAAAGCTTGGAAATTCCTGAGAAAAAGCACATAAGTTCTCCAACGGTCTAGGCTTTTTTACTTGGATATTTCTTCTTGCCCCGAAGCCCATACATTGGCAGTGTAAATGCCCGTTCTCACCCAGAGGGGAACTCTTACTGCAGTTGGCTGGGGGGCTGTTATTTAGGCAGCTGCACTTTGGCACGGTCTCAGGTGAAACGTCTGACCTAGCTCATTTCTCAGGCTCAGGAGTTACCGGGCTAGTGGGAATGTTCACGGTCCTGGGAGGCTCTGCTGGAATTTCTGGCTTGTATCACACCAAGCAGGTGGCTTGGGACCAAAGGGCACAACAGTTGGCAAGCATGGGTAGTGGAAGGAAGGCAGGTCCCGAGAACATCTGCATTGGTTGTCTGCGTGTGCACGAGTGTGTGGTCTCTCCAGATGGGTGAGAAAAGTCTCCCTGGGAATCTTCGAAACAGTCCTTTCTTCCTAACTTGCCTGCTCTTCCTCACTCTGGAATTAATTTCTGTGTGAATAGTTTGAGGGTCTTTGTGACACAGACTTCTGTTCTTTTCTGAATCTTCTTTTGCCGACCAATCAGCTCTCTGATCTGGGGGTCCTGCATGTCTTTTGTTAGGGTTCTTTTAATTGTTTTATTTACTTTTATGACCGCATTTCCCCAATTTCTATAAGGATCATCCAGAAGAAGTGAAATCTTTTCATCCTAATAAGCACTGGTAGAAGCTGAGGGACAAGCGACTCTTTGGTAAATAAGATTTTTGTTTTAATGCCTGATTAATTCAACTTCTTCTTGTATATTCCAGTGTTAACAACTGATGTCACTTTCTGAATTCCAAGAAGGAGATTTACTTTTGGAAGAAGAAGAAAAAAATCAGTGCTAAAAGCCTTCTCTTATTTGAACCCTGTTTGGTTAAATCAGTTATAATCTTTTATTTCCCAAGATGGATTTTATATAAGAATATTCATTCAACAAATATTTACTAAGTATGTGTTGGGGCAATATCAGTTTTAGGCCTTAAAGGGGAGTATAAAATAGAGAATATAAGAAGAAACAGTATGTAATACATCTCTAGCTCTACCTGCCCACAAAATAATCTGACAAAGGAGACACAGAATGTGCAGAAGTGAACAGTGGTTATGATATAAGGTAATATTAGTGTCACAGAAATGGTAGGGGCTGAATGTTTTGAGAGGAGGAACTGTTTGCTTCCAAGCAAAAAATGTTGAAAACTTCTCGGAAGAAGTGGCATTTCAGTTGGATTGAAGGATCAATCTCCTTGAAGCTTATCTGGTGTATTTTGTCTAAGAATCTGAACAAGCTGCCCGATACCAATACTCCCCTGAAGAGCACCTTACACTACAAGAGGTGCTGCTGTTTGTTTGTCAGCAAGAAACACTGGGTTCAGGCTTCTCAGAAGGAATATGGTGCTTCTGTATTTGTTTGCGTGATTAGGTTTCTGCTTGGCTTTCTGGGCACAGGCTTTTTGGGCAGCATTACTCCAAGATCATTGGTCATTGGCACAAGCGTGAAGATTCCTGTGTGTTACCAATTGGTTTCAGTATCTGGTGTGCAGGAAAGTCCTATGGACTTATATCCATGTCTTTTGCTGAGACATACCAAGGGTTGCGGGACCCAGTATCCTGGAAAAGAAGTCGGGAGACTTGGTTCTTACCTCTCTTCCATGAATAAGGACACTGACTTTGGTGAGTGACTCCCCTCTGCATCTCAGTTCCTTCTTTATAAAATGAGGTTAGTCCGAAGGGAATAAACTTTCCCTGTTCAAATAGCCTGAGGTTCTTGATGTGACCACAGACGCACCTCAGCATGTTCTCACGGGTATCACACTGGTCAGCACGTTCTCGAGGGTAGTCAGACTGGTAGTCCTTGGAGGGGGTCCCATGGTGCAGGGTAGGAGTATTGTGGACGCTGAGGTGAGGGTCTTTCTGACCCAGCCTGGGCTGGATCGTCCCCCCAGCACACCCCGTCTGTTCTCTTCTGTGTTGCTCCTGGATCCTGTGGTCTTTGACCTCTTTAAGCGTGTTCCCTTCCATGTGACACTGTAGAGTGAATCTCACCCACTTTCCAGGAAGGAAAATGCATGTAAGATGCTCTGTCTCCAGCCGCTGAGGGAGCCACAGGAAATGCTGTGTGAATGTGGGAAGAGCTGACCTTGACTTGCCCTGGATGGGCACGCTCAGTGGGAGGGACAGCCCAGTGGAGGAGGCACGCGCATATGGAAATACTACAGTGTATCAGTGGTGCTAAAATTTCATGGTAATGATGGAACGAAATGTCTAAGAAGGCTGCCTTAGGAGGAGGAGAATGAAGAAACAGTTGAAAAACATTTCTTTAGGACTACATGAGTTCTGCTCAGTTGGTGACAAAAATCTCTTTCCTCCCCTCACAGTGAGAACATGATCCTTACACAGCTAAAATGCAGGCAGGCCTGTCCTCCTTCCCAGTGTGTCTTTTAGCAGACAAAGGCCTCAGCAAATCTCTGCCCAGGGCGCCATGTTATCTCTGAGGTGGGCTTTGTGGCTGTTCACAGGGCATGGTGGGGAAGACAGCCTTGGGGTCCTCTCCTAGCTCCTCCACTTGCTCTGTGCTTTTGGGCAAGTTACTTAAGTGCTTTGCACCTCATTTCACCACCTGCAAAGCAGAAGTGCTGCTCCCTGCCTCGTGCTGTGCATATTGATGCGAGGTCACATGTGTACATATGTGCACACGGTGCATGGGTATGCAGTGTAAATGCTCTTTGTTGTCATACGAAGTTTTCTGCCCATCTTCTCCGCCTCTTTCTCCCTGTGTGTGTGGTTCATTGGCTGAGTTACTCCGTCAGTTCTGGTGGCCAGAATGCTAGCATCATCACCAGCTCTTAACTTCCTTACGCTGTCACACAGGCCACATGAAGGGACTTTTCTCAGGGCTGGTGATGCTAATTACCATCCGAGCTGAAGCCGGAGTTGCTTTCCTTTGTTTAATAATTTATATCTTCTCTGAAAACACTGAGTTAAAGTTTAAAATTACAGAAAGGGATGATTGATCTAATTGGCAACAAAGCGAACCAGCAACAAAGTCACCCAAACTACTTTTGTGGGCTGCCACTCACCTGGACCCACACGTGCCAGGTGGCATGAGGGAGACAGCAGGAGAACTACATTCCTCAGATGTTAGGTCCCTGTCAGCTTTGGCTCTGCAGGTGCCCCCAACTCCCACTGACTAAGAGGCACGTCAGGGCTCACGCAGAGGAGTACACTGTGGTACCGTGCCCCAACATATGGCATGGTGATCTGCTTAGCACTTAGTCTTTTGTTGAGTATTTATTGAACAGCTACTATATGCCAGCTGCTCTGCTGGGCAGTATGAAGAGTGATGGGCGGGACATTGCTACAATCATGCTGCAGACAGTCTGCAGCAGAAAATGTACTTAATAGGCTACTGTCTCTTTCCTTCCTCTCCCCATTCAGCCTCCTCAAGTAGCAATAGAGCATTTATGCCTTCCATATTTTTCCTTCTTTGTAGCACTTGGGAAGGTAAGAGTGGTAGGGTGAGAGATTAAGAAAGAGAGAGCGGGCTGACCATTTAAACCAGTTACCGTTACATACACTTGGTACAGCTGGGAGGAAAAGAGGTTTGTGACATATAAAGCTGTTTTCTTCCTGACCAGATCGAATGTGGGTTTCACGCCGCAATCATATTCCCCAGAAGGGCTGCTGCTGTCTGCTTGCACCTTGACCTAGTGGGACAATCTGCAGGCCAAGCTGACCCTGCCCATCCCAGGGCTGAAAGCGTCTGTCTCCATTTGTAAGGTTGTGAGAGCTGCTCCTGAGTTGTCGCCAGTCAGGGAGCAGTAGGAGTAAGGGAACCTTTGTGCTCTCTGCTCCCTCTCTGCCTGGAGGCCCTTCCCTCCAGCTGGGTGGCCACCAGCTTGCCTCTCCAGGTCCCTTCTCAGCAGGTTTCCCTTCCCCTATGCGGTTGAGCGCTCCCTGGGCCCTATCGCCCTTGCCGGTTCACACTTTGTCCATTGCACGGACTCTTATCTAGGATATTTTATTTGTTTACTTTGCTTACTCTTGGTCTCCTCCCTATAACCCTCATGAAAAGCAAGCTTCATGAGGCCTGGGGGTTTTGCCATTTGCGTTCCTTGCTGTGCCCCTAGCTTTTGGAACGCGCCTGTCCCTGAGCAGATGATCAGCACCTATTTGTTGAATGAACTAATGACCTGATGCTATTAGGAGGAAAAGACTGAATGTAGCCTGAGGGTAGAGGGAGGCCTTTCTACCACAGCAGGGTTTGAGAATGTACCATTCACTTGCGTCGCCATTTGTTTTCTAGCACTTACTGTGCAACTAAATTGTGCCTGGAACATTTCAACACAATGCAGTTCCTGCTCTCAGAGGACTCTGTCCACTGAGGAGGATGAACACATAGATAATACTAATAGCAATAAAGATGAGTGCTCACATTTAATGAGACGTCCTACATGCCAGCTGGTGTTTAAAGCACATTTATGCTTATTAACTCTTTCAGTTTCCATAGTGAAATGAGGGATGACTTTCATGTCCATTTTATAGGTCAGGAAATAGGTGCAGAGAGACCACACAGCGAATGCCAATGCAGTGTGAGAGGTGTGCTGGAGGGTGTGCGGGCAGTTTACATTTTAAGTGGAGATTTTCTTTTGAGTGGGAGGGAGGGAGCAGCTTTAAGGGCCATGATTGAAGTAAAGACGGTCCTGCCCTGGCCCCACTGCCTGGCCCTTCTGGCTGGTGCACACTTCCTTCTTCCCTTTTTCCCTCGGTCATTTTCTTCTGGTCAGGGTCCCTCCTGAGCCCCACAAATGCTCTTATTGTGACCCATGTGACACTCTGCTATTTTATATTGACACATAGACATTGTATGTATTTACTGGATGGTATTTTGGTATATACTGATAATGCACACACAATGTGTAATGATTAAATGAGAGTAATTAGCGTTCTTCTCTCCTTCGATGTCTATCATTTCTTTGTGTTGGGAACATTCAAAATTCTCTCTTCTTGTTATTTTAAAATATGTGGTAAATTGTTTGCTGTAGTTGCCCTCCTGTGCTATAAAGATGAGAACTTATTTCTCTGTGTAGCTGTATTTTGGTTCCTGCAGTTCATTCTATTCCTGTCCCCTTTCCTTCTTACCTTCCCTGCCTCTGGTGACCTCTGTTCTATGCTTTCCTTCTATGCGATTAACCTTTTCACTTTGCACAAATGAATGAGGTCATGCAGAACTTGTTGTTCTATGCCTGGCTCATCTTCCTTCATGTAATGTCCTTCAGTTCTATGCATGTTGCCAAGAATGACAGGATTTCACTCTTTGCTGGACCTAAATGATATTCCATTATGCACATACCACATCTTGATCTGTTCTTCTGCTCATAGATGCCTTGGTTGGTTCCATATCTTGGCTATTGTACCTGGCTCTGCAATAAAAGTAGGAGTGCCAGTATCTCTTTGATGAACTGATTTCATTTCCGTTGGATATATGCCCAGTTGTGGGATTCCTGGTTCATATGATAGTTCTTGTTTTAGAAACTCAATAGTATTTTCCATAATAGCTACACTAATTTGTATCCCCCTAATAGAACATTGGGGTTCCCCTTTCTCTGCATCCTCGCTGGCATTTATTAGTATTTTGTCTTTTTGGTGATAGCCATTCTAACTGCACTCCCTGCTCCTTTTGATCCTGAGTCAGCAGGCCCATTCAGTGTTTTATAGGCAAGCAGGGTGGTTCAGCCCCAATTCTCGAATTCCTTGTTCTGTGCTCTCAAAGCTATGATCTCAGACAATGTTTTGAGTCCTGCTGTCCCTCTGTGAGACGGGGAAGACTGTGAACAGCCCCCAGATTCTGCAACTGTTCACTTTGTAGAAGCTTTAAAGGTCTGCATTCAGTGAAAGGGTCTTTTGTGAGTCTCTACAAGGAGAAAGTTTAATACCTACAACCCTCTCACCTTGTCAACTCCACCCTCAGTCTCTTCTGAATTTTGGGTGACCACCCTTTGCGCTTCAAAACTCTAGGAGGTCACTTGTCTTCCTCGCCTAATGATGTGTTACAGAAAACAAGCTTCCATTACTTGCAAAAGTGTGATGGGAACATGAATATTAATAACTCCCACGGGTTCCTGCAAACATCTATCACCACAGCTTAGAAGGCTTATTCTGACTCGCTTGGCATGGGGGTAACTGTTCAGCAGAACAATAATAAAGCATTCATGAACCTAGCTTAGGTGGAGCTCTGCCCAGGGCTTTGAACTTCAGTGCTCCTGCCAGGCGAGGGTAGGAATGTGCTCTCCTCCACCTGGGATCCTGCAGGAAGACAGAGCCTGGCAGATGTGCCAGGACCCAGTGGAGCAGGAGCAGGGATTTTTCTTTTTCAGAAAGAAAGTTCCCCCTGGTGACCACAACTTGGTGATTAGGCACATTAAATCTAGCCACATGCTGCTGGAGTAATGCTGGATGCTGAGCTGGGGAGCTGGTCCAACTCGGAAGCATAGAACCTCTGGGTTCAGAAGCCATCATTTTGAGTAAACAGAGGCCACAAGCAGGAAGGATAGTCCTAATGCAGTGGGAGTGTCAGGAGTGGGGAACCTGGAGGTAAGAGTCTTGGAAAACTTTACAGCAAGGGACCTTCAGCTCATGTTGCCCTTGTTCTTTATTCAGAGCTTTTGCTGAAATCTACTGACATTTTCTCAGTGAAAGTTCTTTTACCTGGAAATCTGCCATTATGACATTTTCTGTCTCCTGGGTCTCGGGATCTCCCAGGGTTGACTCAGGGTGTGACAGAGGCGGAGACGCTTTGGGATTTTCACTTCGGCAGAACTGTTCTAGTAAATAGTGCTCCCAAGGTCAGAATGGTCATCTCAGCAGAGCTACAGAATGGGTAGAATACAAGGGAAATGGAGCTCCTGGGACAGAAAAATATGACAACTCTGTCTCTTGGGTTCTTCTGCTCCAGGACCGTGGGGTGGTCTTTGGGGATTTTGCTCCTGGTTTAATGGCTATTGAAGAACCCAGCAGCCCACATCCCTTTGCTGAAAAGCTTCTGTTGAAATTTATTTTAATGTGAAATGCACATACTTTTTCTTTTTTTCCTGTTTATGATTTAAAAAAAAGTCCATATATCCTGTACACACACGTGCATGCATGCGCATGGACACACACACACACACACACACACACACATCTTCTGGATATTTTCTAAAGAAAAATATGCTCTTAGGTATTTCAATGTGATCAAGGTAGTCTTTGTGTTATTGTGCTTAAGGTCATTCATTAAAGCTACATTGTGGTGTCCTTATCAGGCTGCAAACAGGAGGGTGAGGTGCAGAGTCACACATACACACCAGACTCTGGGGAGGTTTCTGGAATGCCTCCGTTTAATGAATGCAGTGTAGGGAGTTATATAGCACATGTGGTGGGCGGGGTTTGCAGTGGCTATTGGGGATTGGTCTATGGTTGTCAAGGAGGGGCTCAACGTTTGGGAGGACCAAGCAATCTCCAGCCATGGCACGCCCTTTAGCTCAACACTCACTTTGGTCTCAACTTAGTCTACCAAGGGTGAAGGGCTCTCTCAGGGCCTAGGAGACTGGTGTGTGGTGCAGTTGGTTCAGCCAGACCTGGATTTTGCCATCATCTCCTCCCCTCTGTTTAGACCTGATGGCCTCTGCCAACCATATGACATTTTTATGGGTTTCATCAGGTAGGGTGACCCTAAAATTAGCTCACAAGCCCATGGACTTAATTTGGACTAGCCCATTGTGAACCCCCCCCAAATGGAGCCCCAGACATTATTAAAGGTAACCACATCGAAGGACTAAGTCCACTTGGGACTGTTGGTTGATAATGGCAGCATGGGTATCATGGAAGAGAGCCAGGTTTGTCCAAGAGCATGTATAGTATTTTGAGCAAGTTGATTAACAATGGTAGCAGTGGCAACCTAGCTGTGCAAGGTGACTGAAGCAGTGGCGGCTGCGGAGACTGTATTGACTACAGACACAATGATGGCGATGATGGCCAAGGTCCGTAAATCATGTTTTCTGTGTGGGTGAAGCACAAGGTTAAACAGGGGGTCTCTGCCCAACTGGTTTTTGTTAAGGGGTGGGTATACAGGTGCTGAAAGGCAAAATTGTTGAATTGTGGGTATAGGACCCATAGTACAAGTCACCACACAAGTAGAAGGTCCCCTAAGAGCAAGGCAGATGGGTCAGCGATGTTGGTCTTTAGGTCACTCGGACAGAGGAAGAATCAGTTGGAGGTGAGGTAGAAAAGTAGACAGAGGAAGGAGAGACAGAAGTATTCCATGTGGTAGCAATGGGAGACTCAGGGTGGATGCATTGCTAAAGGGGCAAGGAAGGGAGGAGTTCCAGTTGATAATGACTAGAAGAGGGGGCTGGGAACTAGGGCTCATACTTCTGTGACCGCGGCCTGGGAGTTGTCAGTGAGCACAGCACACAGGAGGACCACCAGCATTAGCCCCAGTATGAGGTGCGGGGTGCCCAGAGGGGCCAAAGCACAAGCTTGGTCATGGAGGTCCTTTGTATCTCTCCAGGTGGTCTTATTAGGATGTTGTCATGCTGGACAGCATTGATGTGTTTTGGGCTGTTCCTGACGTGAGCATTTGGCCAATTGGTGGATCAGGTGGCAGTGTAGGGCTTGACATCTTTTGTAGGGAGCCACCATTTCTCAGGCTGAGCTGCTCCCAGAAACCATGGCTCAGGCTTGGGTTGAGGTAGAGAAGGCCAGTGTCCCCTATGCAGATCCAGTCTTTCTTGTGAAGTGGCCTGTGGTAGATGCTCTGGAGGTGCTGGCTCAGGTGGAAGTGGGGCATCTCTCTGGGTGTGTCTCACAGGGTGGGCACATAGGGCCCACAGTGGGGTCCCAGCTGGCTGGTCCAAGTATCGCCGCTCCCAGTAGGCGTCCCTTGTACAGGCACAGAGGTGCTTTGCCAAGCAATGGCGGCAGCAGTGGGAGCCACAGTCCCACAGCACTGGATGTTGCCTTTGCCATCACCTCTGGTGGCTGGGGATGAAGGTCAGAAATGGCGTGCAGGTGGGGCAGTTTAAGGGGTGGGGCAGAGGGAGGGGCTGGTGATCTGTAAGGGGGCGGCGCCTGTGTGTCAGCAGGAAGAGCAGGGGCAGAGGTGCCATCTTGGGATTGTGCAGAGGAGTAGAAGGTATTTCCCGTACTCAGAGAGGTGAGGTCGGTGGAAAGAATGTGGAAGGGGGTTTCACACGTTAAAGAAGCGGCCTGTTTAGCCACAGGGAGGCAAGTAGCCTGCTGGGCTGCAGGGAGGGATCCTCACTAAGGTGGGGGCACTGATTCGAGAGGTGAAGGAAGTAGCCTGCTGAACCTCAGGGAGGGATCCCCATGAAGGTGGGGCCACTCACCAGCTGTGTGATTCTGCCCTTTTAAAATTTGTTTTCTCATCCATAAAATGAAAATAAAAATAACTATATGGAGTTTGTCTTGGGGGTGTCTTAATTACCTTACTCATTGCCAAGACAAAATACTCAACATCCAAAGTTAGGGGAGGAAACGTTTATTTTACCTTATAGTCTGTAGAGGTTTTACTTCATAGTCAGCTGTCTTCAAGGTAGGGTGGCATGGCAGAGGGGCATCACAATGGAGAAATTGCACATGGCACGGCAGAGCAAGTAGAAGGCAACAACACTAGCAAGCAGCAGCAGTAGCCAGCTTGCCTTCTCTCTGTCCCTTTATATTCCATCTAGTCTATATGCCCTTCGGTGCAATCCACACCCCAGGCGGGAGTTCCCATTATCCACATCCTTGATACCAGTATCTCACCTTTAATCCACATTCTCATCCTAAATATGGCCAGTTTTGAAAAGCTCCACCTATGAGCATATGTTTTTTTTTGGGGGGGTGGATCTAGATACAAGTCATAAAATGGGGGTATTATGAAACTGTTTATTAGAGATAATTGTAAGGCTTAGGTGTGCATAGCTGAAGTGCTTGTTTTTGTTGGATATCAAATGGAGATAGTTAAAATTTTCTTAAGAATACCCAAAATATTCATTGAAAATATTTTTGTTATTAGATATGGGGTACGTGCAACAAAGAAAGCTCTTGCAGGAAGCCTCTTTCTAGTCGAAAAGGAAAAAAATGGCACAGCGATTAGCGGGTAATATTGATTATCTGTTAAACATCTGTTCTTCCTCAACTACTTTTTCTTGGATGATAGAATCCTGATTTTGTTCACAAATCTGTTTTCAAGGCTTTAAAGGAGAAGCAGGCTGGTCTTGTTCAGTGTAAGCCAGTGGTTCCTCAGTTTTAATGAATGTCAAAAGTACCAGTTGGAAGATTGTACACCTCAAATTTCTGATTTTTTAGGCCAAAAGAGGTGAGACAATTTATATTTGTAACTTCCTAGCCAATGCAGACATTGCTGGTCTGAGGACAGCTATGAGCATCATTGGTCTAAATCGGTCTCCTTGCTAGTTATTGGTTAGATACAGACACAAGATGCAGTTCTGTCTAATAAGAAATTGTGAATCTACAAAGGGTAATTTGGAAAAGTTTTATCACTCTTCAAAAGAGAAACAGGAAGGAGATAGTTCCCTAACTCAGGACACTGCCCGTGGATGGGGCAGTTGGAAATGATGCAACTATTTTGGAATTATAAATTCAGCAACACTAAGGGTAAAGTAGAAACAATGAAAATATGGCAAAATAGAAAAAAAGAAAAAGTATCTGGATCCTTGATGATGTCATTGAGTTACCAAATTAACTGTTGAGCTCCCAGCCTCTTATTGATTGAGCCAATTGGAGTTCTCTGCTCTTTTCAGTCAAAGAAACATTAATGGATAAAGTGATAATGTTAGTGTCTTTTCATTCATGAAGATATGAGTGGAGCTTATGTGACAGGAGCCTGAGCCTTACTAGGTTAATGGAAGACTTGGCCATTAAGCCATGGGCAAAATTAAGACTCAACTGACAAGAGCTAGGAAGAGGCCAGTTTTAGGAAGGGCTGGGTTTGTGAGCAGATCAGAAGATGAATAAAGGATCCATCCCTGGGAGATACAACCAAATTAATATGAAGGTGGGACATTATGTTCACTGACTTATGAGCATCAAACTTTTGAGCATTTAATGGTCTAAACAGGACATGATGAGTGGGAAAGTGAATTCAATGTAACTTGGTAATGTCATTAAGCAATTTTTGCTTGTTATAACTGGAAGGGTGATAGTAGCATTTAGTGGCTAGAAGCTAGGGATGCTGCTATACATCCTATAGTACACAGGTTCTCCAACAGGGAATCTGGCCCCAAATGCCAATAGTGCTGAAGTTGAGAAACTCTGATTTTACCCAATATATTAATACTATTGCCATTTAAATATGTATTCAAATACACATTATTATTAAAAGGTATTAATCTGACTATGTTTTCATTATAAACTTTAAAATTTGTATTTATTTCACACTTTGTGTTCATCTCAGTTCATGTTTCAATCTCGAGCCATGTTTCAATTATTCAACTGTATTAGACATGTGAGTAGTAGCTACTATATTAGGCATCCAACCTACACAGACTGTATGAAGTCTAGGGAGCTTGGTGATCCCTCATATTTTATAGACAGAGCAAATATAGTGAGAAGCAAAGTATTCTGGGTGAGATGCCAAATCCTTCCACCCCTGAGAACCCCACATGCTAAGGAATTAATAAGAGAATTGCTTGCAGTCTTTCTGATTATTAAACAGGATGGAATACAGATATATTTAAAAACAATATCTATACAACCTTTGCATTATATCCCTACAAAATGCCACCAAGAGGCTGTGCTTTCTTATTCCCTTGAGGCAAAGGTCAACATAGCCTGTTGGGAAGATCACTAAGAGGGAGAGTTAGCTCTGAGGATTTAGGTATTGATCAGCAAACCTTTCATGTAGTTAAAACAAACAGTCAAGCAGGACCCTTTGCCTTCTCCAAAACACTCTGTAATATTTTTCTTTTGAAAAATGAAAAACTAAGAGGTTTCAGGTTAAAAAGAAGGTGATCACATAGTAATCAGGGCTTTAGAACAATCTAAACCGACCTTGGTACAACATGCCACAGTTTGTAATCCCCAATTTGAAGGCTTCACAGTATCTCATTAGTTTGGAGTCTCAGTATAGATAATTCTGTATTGAGTGAGTAATTAAATGTGACATAGAAGCAGGTGAATGGATTAGCAACACACCCAGGGGTCTCTGTGAGGGAGCCTCTCCTGTCTCCGCCCATGAGGGCAGGAGGTGAAGGCTTAGCAGAGCTCCTACAAGCAGGATGTTGGTGTAAAGGCCAGGCAGGATTTCACATCTTATCTCCTGGTCAGGCGACATGCCTGGAGATGGGGAGACAAGAACCTTATAGATGGATTGTAATGGAAACCAGATCTGTCTCCGAAGTAGTAGGGTCATGCTGTAGTACTGTTGGTCCTTCCTGGTAATGCTGAGAATCTACCCTCTGCTTTCCGGGAGCAGGCTGCCCCTTCTGTGTTGACTTTAAGCCAGAGTGGAGAATGCTGTCTGTTACTCCACAGCCTTCTGAAACCTGAACATATCTGACAAGGCCAGGCTTTGTCTGAAATGAAAGATGACAAAAAGAGCACTTTCTCATTTTTACAGTGTCAATAAGACACTTGTTTTCATAGAGTCAGAGGCTCGGACAGGGACTAACGTAGTTTACCTTTCTGTTTCCAAAAAGTCTTTCACTCAGCTTTCCACATACCTTTCCACATACCTATTTTTCACAGTCCACCAGGGAATGAGTATATAAAATCTTTCTAGAAACAAATTCAATTTCTTGTCAGCTCTCAGTCAACATATGTTGAGCCCTGACTCTGTGCTAAGAAATAGGAGCCAAGAGATTAGAGGAAGGAATACATAGCTTCTGTTATGAAGGAGCCCATGACTGAGACATGAAAAGTCAGTATGTCATAGCCACTAAGGTCTGTCGCTGTTAAGAGGAAGCTTCTTGCAGCTGGAGGGAGAGGAAAGATTTCCTGGAGTTGGTGAACTGGAGTTTTTAAAAAAATTAATTGAATTCTTTATTGGTACATTTTATGTACATCTCACAATCACGTAACATTGGGGGATTTGTACCAATATATGACACAAATTAATTCTCGTTTTTACCTGTATCTCTACCCACCCACACCACCCCACCCACTATAAACATGCTTTTTCATTTTCTTTCAGAATCATATTTATTCCTTCCCCTCATTACATTCCCACACCAAATTTCTCTGGAGTTATTTTTTGAGGTTGGACAGAGGAGAAGGAAAATCTTCCTAGTAGTAAGCAAAAATTTTATCTTATGCTCTCTTTTTCTTTCCACTTGGCTTTTTAGGTCCATTGATTATAATATTGCAGCACAACAACAGGTAGCATACCTACAAAGATGAAGTAGGCCTGGTCCTGGCCTCTAGGAACTCACAGTGGGCCAATGAAAAGTTCTAGAAACTTGTTCTCCCATGGAGATGTGGCTCATGACTCATGCGTTCACTTATTGAACAAGTAGTTATTGAACACCTACTATTTAATTAATCTTAGTCTTGATATTATGGATAAGGTGAAACACAAGGTAGAGACAAGCCTTATCTTTATAAAATTGATAATCTAGAGCAGTGATGGTGAACATTTTAGATATTTCAAAGATACAGACTTCCTGCATGTGTGCTGTAAGTTCACTACCATTAGTCCTCTAGAGGGATGAGGGACAGAGAACAAATACAAGTTTGATGAGAGTTAGGAAAATAGAACAAAGTTGTGTGGAGGTGTATAGCAAGGCACTTAGCCTAGTCTGGGAGAGAGAAGCGTACCCTTTAGAAGTGTTTGAGACAATACTTGGCTGTGGTACTGCTCATTGGCTAGATGAAGGTGGGGAAAGAAAAGAGGGAAAGAATGTGCTGAAAGGAAAGAGGAGACTGCACAAAGCTTCCCAGTGGTGAGAATGAGGTCTGAGACAGCTGGGGTGAAGATGAGCTGAGGATCAAGAGTTAGACCAGCTCTTCACGTGTCTCCTGGGTACAGTGGTGAAAATAAATCAAAAATAAACCCAGCATCCTCTCTTCTCTCCCACTGCTAGGTGAGAGAGAGGAGGCTCCCTCTTTGGATAGTTGCAGAGGATTAGTGAAGACCAGGTAAACCCTGCCTGGGATGGCTCTCTGACCTGTGCCCAGTGTCTTCCTTTCTACCTAGCCTATCACTGTGGGACTCAGGGATGCCTTTCATGAGTCCTCTGCCCTCCACTCCCTGGGGAAATGTGATTGTTAAGAAAGTGCTCCATGGTGCTCACTTCTGCAGCACATATACTAAAAGAGAAAGGGCTCCATGACTATGAGTGGCTCATGGGAAGGAGACTATCCTTTTTGTTTCCCCAGCTCCAGCACAGTGCCCGGCGTGCAGTGAGTATGTCCTTTCTGCACCAGGAGATGTGTTTGACATTCACTTTTCTCCTGTAGTTGGCTGAGACCTGAGTATTTGAGAAGTGCCCAAGACGCAGTGATTTTAAACACCACTGGCTTGGTCATTGGGTTCCTGTCTCAGTTTCCCTGATTAATATTCCAGTGATCTGCTGAGGCTGAAGTTCTGCCTAGAACCTTCAGCAACCAAACTTGTAAATGTTTTCTGGGTGAGAGAATTGTCAGATGTTGCTGAGAATGGTGTACAAAAGAAGGCACGAACACTATAGAAGACATGGCCTCCAATCGCATACTTGAGTGCTTACAAAAATTTAATGCAATAGATTATCATTAATATTTTGAAAATGTGAAAATCATTGTATTTCATTACTTCAAAGGAAAAAATGATTCTTAGTATAAATATGACACTTAAGTAATTTTGTTCTTTTTAAAAAATTTGGTCTTTGTAGTTGTCAAGAATTGCTTCTTCCTTTTTCTAGTTGACAGATAGCTATTTTAGTATTCATTATATTTTTATGCCATTAAATTTCCATGAGGTTAAAAAGTAGTGATGGTTTAGGAGATGACATACAGTCCAGAGTCCCACTTAACATTCAAATACTTCTGCTATTGTGCCCCAGTCCTTCCACTCATTCATGCTCTTTTCCACCAAGGCATCTTCATTTTCATTTCCAATTGCTTTTCCTCTTCCTCCTCCATCTCTGACTTCTTCCCTCATCTCTTGGTCCTCATTTTCTCAGTTGTTGTCTTTCATTTTTCTCTTGGTTCCCTGTTTTTGTGGTTATAAGCTAAACACAGAATGTCCACCTGATTATACGTATTGTTGTATGTGGTTACCGGGGATTGAACCAGGGACCTTGTGCTTGCTAGGCAGGCACTGGAACCACTGAGCTAATTCTCCGGCCCTCAGCTTTTCTGTTTTTTAACCTTGGAGCAAGTTAGCCTCTTGAGGTCAGTATTCTTTGTCAAATGGAAATAACAAATCCTGTTTCATGGAGTTACTGTATCACATGAATATTACATGTAAATGCTTACATGTAAGGTTTCGTTTCTGGCAAATAGTAAGCATCAAAACTTAATAGTTATTTTTGTTACAATAACCATTGTAATATGGTAGCTATAATAACCGTTGCAATACTTTCAAACTATTGCTTATAATTTCTCTTAAAATTACCTTGCAAATGCACACCCTTTGTAGCAAACAAAATTTGGATCCAATCTGCTATCAGTATGGTGGGTTGCTCTTTCTTTCCAGGATGGAGAAGAGACTTGTCTTACATCCCAGAGTGTTCACAGGTGCCACTGGAGGAATAGAACATACACACTTGACTCTTTTGTTTGAACCTTGAAGTTGTATCAAGCAGCAGAAGAGTTGTTTTGGTGTGAGACTAGCAGCAGGTGGGGACTGAAGGTCCAGTTATTTGACTCAGCAACCGATGCTGTTTATAACACCCACGTTCTTTCCCGGAGCCTCCTCCTCTTTGTGACATGGACCATGTGCTGAGATTGCATGCCACATCTTGTGACAATGTTCTACATCACTGGGGAATGTAGTCTTTGGTTTAGACAGCACAGTGGAATGTCCTGGGTTGAACATGGGCTTTTCCTTTACCCATTCAACCTGCCACTCCATGCCAGTAAGGCTGTCAAGATAACTGGCTTATGTCCTGTCCCATTAGGAAGAATTACCATGATCACTAATGGGTAGTTAGGGATGGCATTCCAGTTTAAAGGCTTTCATGGGCTATGAAACCTAGTGAGTAAATAACCATTTATCAGCCAGTCACTTAGTGTTCTGAACGACTTCTAGGACTTCCAAACATACAGAAGCCATATATCATAATGGGGTTTAAAGTTATGTGTGAATAGGCTGTAAAACTGAATGAATGTTTACCTTAGTGAAGGTTTTATTTACATGTCCTGCAGCAGGTAACTTAAATGTGCTTCAGACAGAGGCTGTTGATCACTGCTTTACACAGAGCTCTGCTAAGAGGAGATGTATCTGGTATAGACACCAGTCGCAGTGTGATTTGAGGGACCCAGGGAGGGCCTTTCTGGTCTCTTTTCAAAACCTACTTTGGCTGCTGGATGCTTTAAATTTCTCTATATTTCTATAATTACAGAAAATTTGATTTGATAATTCAGCATTGGATTCAATGAGAAATACTGCTCAGTGTGGAAATAGTTAACATTTATAGTGGTGCAGAGCACTTCCGTGTATGTGAGCTCCTTTATACTCGAACGCTTCAGTAAGTTTAACCATTGCCCTCAGTTAAACAGAGGGACCTGTGCCTTGGAGAAATTAAATGACTTGTTTGAGGGCACATGGTGGTCATGGCAGGGCTGCAATCCCATGCTTCAGATGAGCTTCCCTGTCTGTGGTCTTTCCACATGGGCAGGCTGTGGCATTAATTACTCTACAGGAGCCATTGTGCAAAGGCTGGAGATGTGAGCTGGAGGAAAGTGGGCTCAGCAGTCTATCTGGGTCCTGTCCAGCTGGGACAAGCCCCAGGACCCCTTCTCTGCAGTGCTGCCTGTGGCTGGTGCTTCCTGGGGTGCAGGGTGCCGGTGAGTAAAGGCGAACCTTCTCTAAGCCTGAGGAGCTGGCCCCATTCAGCTCTGGCACTTTGTGCTGGAACTGGAGCCCTGGTGTGATCCCCAGTCTCCTTGGCTGTAGTCCTGGAAACCTGTTTCTTCCTTTCCAGTCCTGTCCCCCAGGAAGCTCTGCTCTGTCCTTTCCGCTCCCATCCCCAGCTGGGGTTTTCTTCCTCTGGATGGACCTGCCAAATGAGGATGCTAATTGTTGTCTTTTCCCTCAGGCTCCTGCTACTGTAGGAAGCTGCCAGAGGTTCGTTATTCCTTCATTCACTGAAAATGTTTTTATTGAGAAGTTAATTAACTAACTATATATTTATAATATATACTTATATATAACTATATAAAACTATATAAAATTATATATTTATATACATAAAATACACATATGAGAGAGAGAGAGAGAGAGAGAGAGGAGGGGGTGGGAATCCAGTGTTCATTCTTCTTGGCTAACAAGGGGACCCTAATGAAACATGAGTTTGCCACACCCCATAGAAAGCATACTTTGTTCCATCATGGAACTCAAAAACAACTTGAAGTTGGACCCTGGTTCTTTACTGCCCTCCCTAAGGCAGCTGTAGGAACGAAGAGCTTAGTGAAGGGCATTACAGAGGTCAGTTGAGCGTGGGTCATGGTTGGAGACAGACTGTGGGGATTCCTTAATGTTACCAAGGTCTGGATGACCCTGACTCCAGGTCAGTCCCTGAGCACATGGCTCTGCTGAGTATAGATCATGAGCCAATGAAGAGAGAGCATTTATAGGAAAGGCTAACAGCAAATGACCTCATGTCATTGTTTAATGACATTATCTTCACAAGGCATAGTCCTTTAGTTTTATACATACCAGTAGCACTACTTGGATGAATTTGATCTGAATTTCTACTCTATTTATTTCCCTGCTAGCTTCATTTCTAAAATCACCTTTTCTGAATGACAACTCAATCAATTCAATAACATGCAATTTTACACAGTGGGAAACTATTCCCCTATCTCCCTCGCATACTTGTAATTGTCAGCTGCTTTTCAGAATAGCCGATGTGTGTTTCAAAGCCAAGTTATTTTCAACTTGAGGCTCCCAAGGTGGAATGACACTGTGAGACCGACACAGTCCTGACTGGGGCCTCAGATGCTTCTTTCCCCGTTTTCCACACACACCTCTGCTTTGTCACGGCAGAGCTGCCAGCCCAGGTTCAATCTCCTATCAGTTTGGTTGTATTAAGGAGTCAGCAGCTTGATCGGCTTCACTTTTGAAGCTTTCTGAAATACTGGGATTTTTTTATACTTTGTGTTCCAGTCTTTTGGCATCCTGCCAAGGTAATTGAAGGTGAAATGAACATGTATATTTTGGCTTTGTTTTCCTGGGCTCAGTAAAGTGATGGACAGGATTGTATTACTAGAAGAATTAAGGGGGAGATGGGCTGAACGCATTGGTTGGTCCATAGAGTCTGTGGGTAATGAACTGGAAAAAAAATATTCTGATTGAAAATTTGAGTCATTAAAACCTTTGAAATCAACAGCTTCTTTTAGAATTTCAATCTTCTATGATTTGCTTAGAGCCAGGGCTGTGGAGGTCTGAGTCACAGGCCAAATTGTCAATCAGAACGAGCAGGGCTCTTTCATGGCCTCTGTTGTTTCAGAGATAATATTAAATACTTTAAAAAGTGGCAGTAAGTGTTCAGGGCACTGGAGTGGACATTATGGTGCAGTCCTCCATGGGTTTTCATTGATTTAGAATTTGCACTTCTTATTATTTGCAAATGACCCTCTGAGCTCAAAATATATTGTAATTTGTATTTTTACTGAAGCATGAATTAGAATTGCACTTACTGGCTGGATGCTGGGGTGCAGTGGTGGGTTGGGCAGTGAGTGGAGGAATCTGATGCCCTGCTCCCAGACCCTGAAGAAAAAGTGTTTTCACTCACTATAAAATATATTATGAGAGAAATTACATGACATGGTGGTTATTTGTGAAATGGAAGCCTTCATAAAGGTCTCAAAGAATTACTTATGAGGGTCAGACTGTACTGTAGGTATATCTTAGTGTAATGAAATCCAGTAGAGCAATATCTTTCATATCTGAGGATGACTTATCTGGCCATTAAGAAGTGACTTATTTTGCAATCACTATGTAAACAAAAAGTGCTGCTGAACAGACAGTGTAGATATTCTCATATTTATCCACCCAAAACTCACGCACTTACCTCTCACGTCCTTATCACAACCCTCTCACCATTGTCCTTTAATTTTGATCTTAGGTACAAATTGAAGCCATCTTCCCAAGATGTGCGTGCACTTAGCTGTGCACAATATCTCTTATGTATTACTTTATTTTGGTATTTTCTGTACGCATGCTCCATATGTGTGCATGTAGTACAATGCAAACATGTACACTAACATGTGTTTGGAACATGTCATGAAATAGCTAATGTTTTAAATTTATATGAGTGGAAGTTATTTGTCCTATTCTTACTTGGTATAGTTTCTCAGGATTCATCCACAATGTAATTTTTTCTGAGTCATGTTCCAGAGTGTGCAAATCCTCCATGCTTTGCTCACAACCCCACTTAAAAGATGCCTTTGTTGGACCAAGGCTTTGCTGAAAAATAACACTCTGTGAGGATTACTCAGTCCCTGTGCTCCTCTGCAGTCCTAGTTGAGTGTTTCTGGGATGTGAGGTCTTGAGTGGAATTACAGAGTACAGGGGGAACAAGGTCAGCCTCTCATGGTACCACCAGGTATGTTCTCCAGAATGCCACTTTCAACTCATACAGTTTTGGAGGATGCTAGATTTTTGGTTCTCCACATTCATATACGTAGATATTTCAAACTGATCTAAGTGTATTTTTTTGTTTTTATTTAACATATATATATTTAAATTTAATTAATTAATTAACACAGGGTCTCACTTTGTAGTTCAGGCTGGCCCTGAGCTTACTATGTAGCCCAGGCAAGCCTTGAACTCAGCAATCCTCCTGCTTCTGCCTCCTGAGGGCTGGGATTACAGGCACTGTGGTATGTGGTATTGATTGCTGGTGGGTGTGAGTCACCACGCCCAACATTGTTGTATGTGGTTACCAGGATGGAACTCAGGAGCTTGCATTTGGGAGGCAGGCGCCGGAACCACTGAGCTGAATCTCCAGCCCCATATTTCTGTTTTTTAAAGTAGAGCATCTCTCCATCTACTTTTTAGTCATTTTGATTTCCCCTTCAGAATGTGTCTATTTATAGTCCTATCCATTTTGCTGTTGAGTTTCTGGTCTTTCTCATTAATTTATTAGAATTACATGTATATTTTAGAGCTTTATTTTTCATTAATTTTAGTTTCTTCTGGCATCTTTTGTTGAACTGAGAATCTTTTAGATAATAAATGTTTTCTTTCGGAATAACTTTAGATGAACAGAAAAGCTGTAAAGATACTCAGAGTTTTCATATCATCTTCACCTAACTGCTAACATCTTATACAACTTGGAAAGTTTGTCAAAACTAAGATATTGACATTGGTATAATTGTCATCTTAACCCAAAATTCATTCAGATTTCACTAGTTTTTTTTCCTTAATTTCCTTCTCTTATTCTACTATCAGGTATAGGACACTGCATGACATATAGTCAGCATATCTCTTAAATCTCTTTTGTTCTGTGATTATTTCTCATTCTTTTCTTTTTTTTTAATGACCTTAGCTTTGAAGAGTGCTGGTCAATTATTTTGAACAATGATCCTCAGTTTGAGTTTGTCAGATATTTTCTTATGATTAAACTGGCTTACACATCTTTTTTTTTCATTTTGGAAAAAGACCTCAGAACTGAAGTGCTGTTCTCATCAGAACATATCAAAGGTACCTGATATTAGCAGAATTTATTACTGAGGAAATTGGTCTTGACCACAATTAAGGTAGTTTCTGCTAGATTTCTCCAGTGGAAAGTTACTTTTTTTTCTTTTTCATACTCATATTTTTGCACATGATTTACTACTTTCAGCCTACACTCAAGTAAACACATTCTGGACAGAGTATCTACATGCATAATTTGGAATTCTAGAAGGAAGAAATTCTTAAATTCGATGAAATGAATTTTCCAGCTTTTTGCTGTATGGCCTGCAGTTTTGAGGTTTCATTTAAGAAATCTTACTCTCTCTAAAGGCCACAGAATACTCTCCTATATATGTTTATACATACACACACACACACCATTCATCTTTAATCTTTAGGTTTTTAGTGTACTTGGCTTTTACCTTAATATAAAATGAGAAGTAGCCTCAAATTAAAATTTATCTCCATAATGCTTTTGTTTTTAAAAATTAACTCATCCTCATCCAGTTTATGATGTCAGTTATCTCATGTATCCAACTTTCAATTTAAAGCTACTTCTATATGTAAATATCACTACATAAATACATTAAAAATATAAAACCCAAAACCACACATATAACAAGACACCTCCAACCCATTAGTTCTGTATTCTATGCCATAAGCCAATCAATTCATTTCTTTTAGAGTTGCAGTTTCTGTTGTCTTAGAATTTTTTCTTAACCCTCATATGTTCTTGGGTTTATTGTCTATCTTAGCTGATAATTTGTGTCCAAGGGGAAGAGATAAATTTATGTTACATCTTTGTGTATGTGTTGCCTAATGTTTCTTATGTTATAGCCACTTAAAGATTTTTTTTAAACTTGGGAGACTTAAAATTAC
This sequence comes from Thryonomys swinderianus, assembly GCA_004025085.1. Taxonomy (NCBI): domain Eukaryota; kingdom Metazoa; phylum Chordata; class Mammalia; order Rodentia; family Thryonomyidae; genus Thryonomys; species Thryonomys swinderianus. Next base: position 38,764 of record PVIC010005359.1, read on the forward strand.
AAATATGTTTGTATGGTTATATGGCTTGGTAATCATAGCAGATTGAAATAGCAGAAGGACTTCCAGGAAAAGCACATATTACAGTAGCAAGAAATGGCAAATGACATTTTAAAGGGGGACAAGGGGTCTTAACAATGTGTATATTCACAGATGTGAGCCTGAAAAGCACACTTGTCTGGGACCCTCTCATTACAGGCTGTTGTCTGTTATACTTCAGTACTCCCTGAAGTCAATACTGTGTAGCATGTTAAGATAGCATTTTTACTAGTGCTGTCAAAATAAAGTTAAGTACAGAGTGTAAATATATTGACATATACAGCATAGATATACACAGGATGGAGTTGAGAAAAATTACAATTGAAATTACTATGTAAATAAAAGATTTTATACTTTAAGAGGAAAACATCAACTACCAAAAATTAGTTACATGTTTTAGCTTTATCTTTGATTCTGGAAGAATGAATGAGAAAAACTGTGAAGAACAGACATTAAAGGATTTAAATGAGGATAATTTTCTATTTAGTTTGATCATGGTTAGTAAGATTCCCCTTAGGGTATGAGGTAGCCTTCATATGGTGTATGACAAACCATCCCCACACTCAGGGCCTTCAAACCATAGACACCGCACTGTGGGTAACTGAGTATGGATGTCTGGGGCAGGCTTAGTTGGTCTTGGTTGGTCCTGCTTCTGCCTCTGTGGCTGACCATTGGCTGGTCCAGTATGCCTCAGCCACATTCTGGCCATTGACTGCTATTGGCTGAGGTGTGAGAGAGGCCAGGGCAGGTGAATCTCATTAGTCAGTAGGCCGCCTGCTTGTTTTGCCCTGTTTCTGCCTGTACAAGTTAACACTACAGTTCCTTTGAGAACATGGCCACACTCTGATATATTCTGCTGGCCAAAATAAGTCACAAAATTAGATTCAAAGGGATGAGCAAATAGATCCCATATCTTGATGAAAGGAGAAGAAAAGGTATACTGCAAAGGCCAACGACATGAGAGGAGTGGAGAATCGTTACAATTTTGTTATTTCTCTGCCATATCTCTAGTGGGCAAGTGATCGGCTCTGTAGACTTGTTAAATTTCTGTTGGAAAATAGATGAAGGAAGTTGCAGTGCAGAGTGAGGGTCTCCATAGATGTGAGATAAATATCAGTGGCTTAGAGATGTGTGTTAAAGGAAGTTAATTATAAAAGGGGTCTCATACCTATTGAATATTGCAAGGTATAGTATAGGTTTTTGAAGATTCTTTCTAAAGAGTAAACTTCTGAATAAAGAGCACAATTCCCAATAGGTACTACCTTGGATACCATGGAACTGGCACCAACTTTATTATCCATCTGTCAGCATATATTTCCCAAGTAATTAGTATAGACCAAGCGCCATCATTGTGCCTGGAGAAATACAGAGAATACAAAACTTATAAGATGCTTTCAATCTATTAACAAGATATGGTATTTCCAGAAAGAGGGCAAGTAATATAAGTAATAAAATGTAATAGCATTAAAAAGTGGCTCTTGGAGATTGCAATAAAACATGTAGCTCACCAAGAGACTTTTTAGAAATATGAATATATCTCCCATAATACAACAAAAATCAATGGGAAAGAAATTCACTTTTCATAAGTAGGCCACCAAACTATTTAAATTCCAAGAAGGAAGGGATATTTCTATTAAAATTCAGTCAAAAGCAGCACCCTACCAAGTGAATTTCCTAGAGTTTGGGACAATTATTGTGACTTTGACAATAGCTTTCCCAAATCTGACTATATGAATTAAATCTAAGAGACACAGACAGGATGCCAAATCTCTCTCTACTTGACTCCACTTACAAACTACTAATAACAAAACTAACTCAATTTATGTGTTGACAGGAGGATCGGCTAATAGGAACTTTTGCAAAACACTGTGGAAATCTTAAGTGGTATGGAACTAGGTCAATAATGGACACTGGCTTCCTTCCAGTTGCTCCAGAAAGGGAGAAGGAGTTTGATGACAGTTGAGTGACCATTTAACCTGTTAATCAGGCAGCTGGCGGGGTGCCTGGTGATAAATAGAAGAAGGAAGATTTAGAGATGACATCCATAGGGGAAGCAAAAGATATGAGAGGTTGTGTTTTTCCATGGGGCCATTAGTGGCATTTTGGGCAGGATCAGTCTTTGGTTTGTGGGATTGACCAGTGTGTTCAGAATATTTGGCATTATTGACTCTTGGGTAGCTACGTCCTGGTGCCCCACTTCCCCCACTTGTGAAACAGCAACAGCCCCAGTGACAAACGTCAACTCCTTTCCAAATTCTATCCCTCTTCTAGTTAAAGAATCACCAAGACAGAGAGCTAAGAGCCTTTGGCAAACAATGTCGTCTGGGTGTTAGACAGAGCTGAGTTTGAAGATGCAACAATGTGGAAAATGAAAGTTCTAATTAGAACCACATTATTTTATTTTTAGAATGACAACAATATTTAGTGCTCGAGCTCATTCAGCCAAGTTAATGCATCTTCACCAGGATTTTAGGTTATACTTGTAAATATTTGCTTTCATTTATTGATTACTCTGCTCAAAAGCCTTCAATGACTCCCTCTGGCTTCTGATGTGGAGAATATTCCTTAACATCTTCCTTCCTCCAAAACTCATGCTAAATTCCTCATCTTCCATTTCCTTCTATGAGCTTTTCTGGTTCCAGGTAATGGAGACCAACCCCCAAATCCTTTGAATGATCCAGAATGATCAAGATGAGAAATGAATTAATGTTGAATTATTTGTTATTGAAAACTGTAATTAAGAGTTTCCCATGGGATCAGTTCCCAGGAGCAGCCCCTTGTGCTCTGATATTGGTACTTGGAGCAGCAGTGCTCCTAGGGTGCAGGAGTTGCTTGTTTGCTGACTCGAAATCATCCCTTAAGTGTTCTTCTGATCACATTTCTCCATTTGGGGGACAGAAGCTTGGCCTCTACTGAACCTTTGATTCTCCAGCTCTCCCACCTGGTCTTCTTAGTCCAGGTTATTATTTCTGGGAGACTGAACTGCACTAGTAGATGCTTTGGTTGAGTACATGAAAAAAACCTCCCTTGGAAGCTTAAGGGTGTAGAAATTATTTTCTTTATTATCCAGCTGGTATGATTTAAGTCTTGTCTTCATATGAAGACAGTACCTATCATATTCACAGGAAAAGGTATAGCAGAAAGCCAAATATTCTTAGGATTTTTAACTCATAAACTGAAATTTGACTTTCAATTTACATGATAGAAATCTGGGACACATCCACCTGTGTCCCCCCCCTTTAACTATCCCCCCTAATGAGCTTAAAAATGACTTTGTTTCTTGTATCCTACTGACAGGTCCTTCGTTCAGATTCTTACTGTCTCTCACATGGATTATTATAAATCCAGGCTGTTAACCAAGTAGTTTCTATTTATGTCACTTGTCCATCAGAAAACTCTCTTACTTCTACCTAAACCCAAGTCACTGTATTTTACCCCTGTTTAGAATCATTCGTGGTTTCTTCTTTCCCCTTTAGTAAAATCTGTAACATTTAGCAAAGTTAAAATCCTTTTGTGGTCTGGAACTCGGTCTCATTTGTGGTCTTCTCAGTCTCATTTCCAATATTGCTCTTTTCTCTATACCTTGGGTTGTTGCTATTGGATCAGTCTTCTCTTGCCTGGGATTACTGCTTGTGTATGTGTATGTGTGTGTATGTATGTTTATGTACACATAGTGCAGACGGTAAACAGTATGTTTTGAAGAAGTCCCTGGGCAAAGAAGGAACTTTTCAACCAGCTTGTTTGTAAATACCTGAAACCATGTTAGGGAGGACTTGATTCATTAACATGCCCACTCACATTTATCAAGTGCTTAGTATGTGCCAAGCAGTGTTCTATGTGCCTTGTGTGCATTAACTTAGTAAATCTCCATAACAGCCCTATGGAGTAATTTTATCACCTTTGTTTCATAGGTGAGAACTCCAAGCATAGAGAAGCAACATGGGCAAAACCACTAAGCTAAATGGCTGAGGCAGTTATGGGTAGTCTGAGCCCAGAGCCCAGGGAAAGGCTAACTTGTCTTGACTATCATTCATTCTTGTCACTCCTGTTAGAGGCTGTTATTGTCCAGAGTTCATTCTGTGTACTCTCTGGGAGCCTGTAACTGCGGCTGGTCACTAGGAGCCACAAAGGGTATTGCCCCTTTGAAAGAAGCAGTGACCCTCACCCCAGGTGCTGAGGCAGCTGAGCTACATCTTGGGGGAACCTCAGTGGGGAACATGCTCAGGTCTTTGATCTGTGGAGGAAGAGCTGTAATCATGGGGCTGACGGCAGCACCTCCGGGCCCAGAAAGAATTCAGGACTGCCAAAAGCTGGGAGAGTGACACTGCTAATCAGCAGAGAGTGGGACACTCTGGGGGAATCCTGACATTGGGCTAGAACCTGTTGGGGCTGGAGGTTGGTGAAGAAATGTAGCCATGACCAAGAGGCAAAGTGCCAGGATCTGTCTGTGCTGGGACTCCATGTATGTTAATTATCACACCAACCCTGCAAGGTGGGTATCCATTCAGTTTAGCTGATACAAAAACAGTCTTAGAAGCATTAAGTAAAATGTTCAAGTTACAGCATTAATGAGCCTCTGAGTAGGGATTTGAGTCTAGCTGTATTTGATTCCAAAGCCTTTCTAAGGTTTATCCACTGCCTCTCCTATGTAGTGTTTGTTGTTTCCTGCTTTTTATTCCTCTTAAAATAGGGCTTCATTTTGAATACCTAGGGTAGACTGGGGGCCTAGCCCAGGATATTATGTGGTAGAAATATTTCTCTGGGATCTGGGAGGAGGATATCAGAATCAAGTAGATTATGACTCTCCCTGTAAAAAGCAACCACTAGGTGTCTGTCATGAGAATTCATCTCAAATTCTTATTTTCTTTTTCAATTTTTTTGCATGTCTTGGAAAATCCAGAGTCCAGAGAATCCCCTGTCTGTCTGGAAGGAAGAGTCAGGGTTTAGCAGTAGGATACAGGTAGCCACTTGTGAAGCTAGAGGGTGCTTCTGAAGGCCAGGGACACGCCTAGAGCAAGTTAAAATGGGGAATGATGACACGCAGGTGTATTCCAGGTGCTTTTTCTGGAGTCTAGTGCGCAGTACATGGGGTAGGAAAAGAGACTGATAGGTCAGATGAACTTAGGAATAGAAACATTGTGGAATGGGGTTGACTCTGGACAAATTGAGTGGGAATGGAATGTAGGGGCAGATGGGAAGGTGTGCAGACGCTACAGAAGGAACAGCATGACTTGCTTGATCGTGGGGGTTATGGAGGGTATGTGGAGAAATCAGAAGTGGGGACCCATTTGGAGTGTAAGAGTTTAATTTTTAAATAGTTTTAGCATCTTAGATTTTGAAGGGTATTTTGAAAAGGGCTGAGTTGGAAGTGTTTCTATGGCAGACCCCATCCCACTCCTTGCCTTCCAGGGACTCCATCACGTAGGAAGTGGGAACCTTTTCCTATCTTTTCAGGACTCCTGAAGACAGAAATGTACTTTCTGTTTCTAGTGATCTCAGGGCCCCAGGATGAAGCCAGCCTCAGGACAGTTAGTCAGGTAATTATCTCCATTCTGCCTATAAGCATCATGGTGTCAAGGCAGGCAAAAACTCATTGGAGGCAGCTTCACAGACCTCCTGGGAGACTCACGACGAAAGAAATGACTGTCAGAATCTGCCTCCACAGCATTACACTGGGGCTTGTAATGATGGCTGAGGGCCACACTGTGCCCCCAGAGGAAAGGCTTGTGGAGATGAAAAGGAGAAAGATACCTACATCCCAGCCCGGTACCTCACCAAGTCTGTGTGGATGGCCTGGATCAGTAATTAGAAACAGTGCAATAAATATTGAGGGAAACTACTGTAAACATTCTAAAGGACAATGAAATTAGAAATAATAAGCAGATGGGCTTTTATTCAAAGAAAATCATGCCAGATGGACTCAGTACCTCTCTCTCTTTTTTTCTGATAAAAGTACAAACTTTGTAGTACAAAGTTGGTAGATGAAGGGAAAATGGCATGCTTGATGTCCTGTTTGAAGATTGTTAAAACATTTGAGTCTTCCAAGAAGTCTGATTTGCAGAATTGGCTCAGGATGTCTGCAATAGAAGGATACATCTGACAAAAATGTTGGATAAATGCTACTAATTGGACAATAAAAAGTGCCAGAGCACTGAGCTGTCCCATAACCTCAGGAGAGATCTTCCAAGAGATCACAGTGCTTTGGAGCCGGAAGGGACCTTACAGATCATCAGTTGCAACCCCCTCGTTTAAGGATAAGGACACTCAATCAAAGGATAACAGTGATGTCACAGAACAAGGGTAGAGCAGGGTCACCTGACAATTAGTTCTGTAGCATGCGTGGTTGGTTTCCTCTTCACTCCGTGTCTCTATTGTCAAGGAAAGGAAAGAACTTGGCCAACTCCAGCTGTGAAACGATGCTAAATATAGAGATGCAAACAAAGCCTGATAGTGGATCATGTCTCCTGAGCAGGGCCTCAGACTGAGCGGAGACGGGCCGAGCACAGTGGGGAGGCCTTCCACAGACCAGACTTCTGAGCTCCTTGTGGCAGTTTTGAGTCACTTTCAAGGATAATGACTCATTCTTTCTGTGAGATACATACTGACCCTTTGTAGGTGAGAAAATGACAAAACCTAGGGTGATTGTTTAAGGGTCAAAGAGCAAGCATGTGAAAGAGCTAGGGCTGAAGTGGAGGCCCTCTGCCCCAGCTGATCAGAGTCTCTGCCTCACCTGTATTTAAAAAAAATTTTTATCTTTATTGGTACATTGTATATATACATTTTGATCCCACTCAATATTGGGAATTTGTACCAGTATAAGACACAATTTAATTCTCATTTTTTCCTGTTTCCCTACTCACCCCACAACTCTCCACTCCCTAGGTATATGAGCTTTGTTTCCCTTTCTTTTATTACCATCACATTTTTTCTTTACTCCTCATTACTCCACCACATTTCCCTTTGCATATTTTCTATTTGATTATATCCATCATACATTCTAGAACTCATTAACATTCTCAGTTTCTCATACCAGAAAACAGATGCAATATTTACACATCTGTGACCTATTTAATTCACTTATGAGTATGTCCAGAAGGTACATCCATTTGAGTGTAAATGACTGAAACTTGTCATTGTTTAAGGCAGAGCAATACTCCATTCGATAGAAAAACCACATCTTCCTTATCCCATCTCGATGGGCATTTGGATTGTTTCCAAGACTGAGTTATCACAAACTGAGCTGCTATGAACGTGGGTGCACATATGTCACTATGATATGATTCTATTGTTTTGCTGCCTCATCTGTATTTTCCCTTGGGTAAAATCTTGATGTAAGTCTGATGTATCCCCTGCCCTTCCTTCTCCCCAGAAGGCTCCCTTGACTGGTGTGTGTACAGTTCCCCAGAGTCCTAGCATCCTAGCCTCGTCTCATTATCATCTCCACATTTCCCCCGAGAGTGTATGGTCTGTTTGTGCCAAGCTCTGTGTGCAGCCCCCCCCCCCAGGTATACAATTTGCATAGAATCCTTTTCATGATTGCCTTTACAAGTGACCACTCCTCCTCCAGGAAATCATTTCACCTCCAGAGGCTACTTTCTCATTTAAAAAGCAAAAAGCAGCCCCTATGGCTAGTTGGTGATGTACAGTGAAGGAATGTGTCGAACATCTGCCTGTCAGTCCTGAGTTCGAGTAGACACTCAAGTTGTATTTATTGAGGGAACTTAGACTGGGATCTTTTTGCTTCCTTATGCAGGGTAAATATTGCCGTAGACCCATGTCTGAACACTCCTCACTCTACCCAGAGGACTGTCAGAATCTAGGTTTTGAGTGGGAGGCAGACTGAAGCTGCAGAAAGATTTTTAAAATATAGTTTTGTTTCTTGTACATGTAATTTCCCCCCCTCGTTGTGTGAACCGAGTTTTTGCAACAGGCAGCTCATTTGGGAAGAGAAATCACTGAGATAGGTTAAAATAGTTCACCTAAATTTCCTTCTCTTGTTTAAGATCAGCACCTTGTCCTCCCTGGTTGAGGCTCCTTGGTCTGGTGAACCATGAGAAAACCTATTAAACAAAACTCATTTGAACTTATTTTTACCTTTTTTCTTTCTGCAATAACCCTCCTCTGAATAACCCATCCACAGTAGGAAACACTCTTTCCCTGCTGATGGCGTCAGTATCTGTTTTTCTCTTACTTTCCCCAGAAGGGGTGCAGCAGGTAAGGAGGTGCCCCTTTTCCTTCTCCAACATATTTGATCCATGAGAAGAAACAGCATTCGGAAATCACCACATCTGTATTTTTGTCCCGGTTCTGCCACCTGCAGGCCTCTGGCAAGTGTCTTAACCTCTCTGTGCTACTGGCAGTCTTGGGGCTGTTTAATTCAATATGCTAGGATTTTTCCAGGGGCAAGAAATATGGCTTGTCTTTATATGACTCGACACGACAGGAATGAATTTAGTAAATATTTGAGAATCATAACTAAATGCCGCTGAAACATGATCACATACATACATCTATCACTGAAGAGTATTGCTCAGTAGAATGTCGAATATATGCCTTGCATTCGTTAGTCTAATCAGCCCTACACAGCACACGGCAGCTATTGTCATTGCCACTATTTTGCAGATCAGAAAACCCGAGGTTCAGAGAGAGGAGGTGATTTGCCTCTTGGGGTACTGTGTGGAGAGCCAAAGGGCAACCGCGCCCAAAAGATGGCGCTGAAGGAGTAGGTCAAGTGGTCTATATCCGCTGAAAAGCAAGTCTATATTTAGGCATTGCCTGATCAGCCAGTTCGCTTCCGCTGTATAGCCGCCTATCCCAGAATGCCTCGTGTCCTTCAGGCATTGGCTGATGACTAGGTATATATATACTGGGAGAGACCTGAGAAGACTCTTTTTTGTTTTTGCTCGAGCAAAGGATCCTGAATAAAACAGCAGAAAGAAGAGTTCGCGGTCGCGTCTTCCTTGCTGGTCGAGGGGGAAGTGACAGTACTGTGACACACACACACACACACACACACACACACACGCACGCACTGACAATTCATCCTCTTTCCTACCCTAGTTTCATTCAATAAGACCTCTGCACTCCTTGGTTCTAATGTCTGATGCTGCATCTCCGGCTTCTGTACCCTCTGTGAGTGTTTTCTGGGGATTCAGTCTCCCAAGGGCTCACTGCTGTAACAATGTAATTGTATTACTTTAGTAGCTGAAGGACTTTATATAAGGCCACACTTGGCTTATGTAACATTCAGCCTAAAAAAAAAAAATATCACATCTGGTTGTGGCCAGGGTATGTACATTTTTTTTGGAGACAGGGTCTCGCTTTGTAGTTCAGGCTGGCCCTGAGCTCACTATGTAGCCCAGGCAAGCCTCGAACTCAGTAATCTTCCTCCCTCTGCCTCCTGAATGCTGGGATTACAGGCGTGAGTCACCATGCCTGGCATTGTGGTGTGGGGTACTGATTGCTGGTGGGTGTAATGTTGTATGTGGTTACTGGGGATCAAACCAGGGACCTTGCGCTTGCTAGGCAGTTGCTGGAACCACTGAGCTAAATCTCTAGCCCCATAGTTTTACTTAGTAACAGCTGGTACTTTATAATTGGCTAGGCTGCAATATTCAGTTTACATGCTTTTCCCCCCAAGTAGTGTATCTCAAATGGCTTTTTGTTACTTAGTTACCATGTTTCCTTTTAACTTTCCTATAGCTAACAATAAGCAAATTCTCTTCTTTTTTCCTTAAATCTTTATTGCTATTCCCAATTAAAATTTTTCCTTCCTCTTTCTCTTCCTCCCCTCTTCCCCTCCATGGTTCCATCCCTCTTTCTTTCTTCTTTCCTTTTCCTTCCTCCCTCTGTTTCTCTTCCTGTTCTCTCTTATACATGGTTGATAGGTTTGATTAATGTTGCTAGGAGAAGAGTAGATTAGTTTTTCTTACCCCATAATTAGCATTACTGCAGAGGGAGGCAGAAACTGGAGCCCATGCATGAAGGCCTGGGACGGTGCTTCAGTTCTGTCTGCGACCCCACTGTACTGGAGTCCATAGTTATGGGCAGTCTAGTTACTTTTAGTCTTCTAGCTGGTCTTATTACTGTGCTTGCAGCCACAGATAGAATTTCTTCTATTTTTCCAAATGCTAGAAGAGGTCTCTCTAAATGCCCTGCCTATTGTCCCCAAAGCAAAAATATTCCTTATGCTGTCAAATATTGCATGCACAACTTTTTCTGGCTTTGTCTTTTTTTTTTCCTCCAGGTTTTGCAAAGTAACTCTGAAACCAACTTCTGCGGTGAAGTATCTGCCCAAGGGATATTTTTTACCCTAAATAACAACTCTCCTAAGAACCTAACACTTTTCTTTTGCAGAGCTATGTTATTGTTTATTTGGTACTGATGGACTGTCAGTCATTTCTGCCAGAACCGAAATGCTAATGAGGCCTTTGGCATGATGGGGTACACTCACATTTTGCTTAGGCTCGTGAGGACAATGGTTTTGCTGAGTTTTGTTTTTGCAGGTCCTTCAGGAGATGGGGTCTGTAAGAAACTCTGGCAATCAGGAAAATGTTGTTCTAACACAGCCCATTGGAGTACATTTTCTACCAAATTACATTAGCATATAAAGCATGGAGTATTGATTTCTTCTTTACTTGTTGTGGTTTCTGGGCAAAAGTCCATTTTATAGTAGCGAAGAGAATATATACATATTTGAGAGTAGTTTATTTTATGTGTTTTCTTGACTTTAGAGACTGGGTACACAACTCAGGGAGGTAGGATGATTTTGCGTTTTGATTTTCTCTACTCATCACCGCCACAGGGCTGCACTCAAGCCCTTCCCTTCCCATCCCAACCGGAGGGGCCAGAAAGCACAGAGAACCATCAGAGGGACAGCAGAGTATCCGTCTCTTATTAAGCACCTTGGGCTCAGGCAGTAGATGCATCGGTGTATAAACAGTATCTCCTTTGAGACTTAATAGCCTCATTTTGCTAATGAGGAGATTGAGGCTTAGTGAAGCTAAAGTGACTTATTCCAGGAAACTTAAAGCATATGTAAGGTTTGTGGCTATTTCCTTTGAAAACAAGTTGGCAGTTTCTTCGATGTTTAAACACAGAGTTATCATATAACTCAGCAATTCTACTCCTTATGTGTGGACCCTAGAGAATTAAAAATGTATGTCTACATAGACACTGTGGCAGCACTACTCATGATAACCAGAAGCATAAACAATACAAATACCCATCAATTAGTGAATGAATAAATAAAGTTAGGTCTATCCATGTAATGAAATATCTGGTTGTAAAAAGAAGTGAAGTATTGATACATGCTAAGCCTAGATAAACTTTGAAGACATTATGCTAAGTTTAAAAAGTTAGTAAAAAAGACATGTCATTGGATTGTATTATATGAAATACTGTGAATATGGAGAAAACAAGTTTGTGGTTGCCAAGGGCTGGGGGAGAGAGGGCTTAGGGCAAGTGAGGATTAATGGCTAAGGATACTGGGTTTCCTTTTTGAGTGATGAAAAATTTCCTAGAATTGATTCCCAGTTTGGTTCTAAGCTGGTTTCTAAGCTCCAAATTGGGCCTAAAATTGATTGTAGTGATGGTTGAATATACTGAAAATGACTGAGCTGGACACTTTAAATGGGTAGATGGCATGATACATGAATTATATAGAAATAAACTTGTTGGGAAAAGTTAGTAGCTGCTGTCCCTGCCCTCCTAGAGGGAGGCCATGGCCATACAGGAAGTAACTCAACTTGCTCCTAAAGATAGAATTGTAAATGACAGCAGGAGGCACAGTTATATCCAACTAACTTTTATCAAGCATTTCCTCAGTGCTGGCCACTGAGCTGAGCACTTTACCTGCATTATCTAATTTAATCATCACACTAACCCCCAGGAGCTCTGTGGTGCTGTAAATCTCATTTTCTTGAAGAGGTAACTGAGATTTAGAGATGCTTGATAATTTTTTTAAGGTCACATAGCTAGTAAATTACAGCTGTCTTCTACTGACTAAAACCCTTGGAAACAGCTGTGTTTATTTAAGTCCTAACATCATATAGAGATAGTTAAGAGAGTAAGATCTGTAATTATCTGGATTCTGCCTAATGGATCTTGTGCAAAACATGGATATTGTACATATTATAGACTAAAATGTTGCCCCAAAGTCCTCATGTGCTCAGAGGTGGGACTTTTGGAAGGTGATTGGATTATGGGGCTGCTGGAGCTGCATCTGCTGTTAGGAGGCACGGCCTGGTTGGAAGTGGGAGGTCACAGAGGGTGTGTTCCCTCAAGGGTGTGTTTCCTTCCCTGCCACCTCTCCTCCTTCTCTGCTTCCTGGCTGTTAAGACAGGAGCAGCTTTCCCCTGCTGCAGCCCTTCCACTGTGTTGTTTCTGCCTTGGAACCAGTCGACCATCGGGTGAAACTGTGAGCCAGAATGAAACTCTCTTCCCTCAGGTTGTGAATGTTGGGTGTTTTGTTCCAGTGCCACGGGATGCGACTAAGACGTGAGCCATTTGCACCAACTCTGCTCTAGCTTCCTCATCTGTATAATACATAAGAAAAGTACTCAGTTCAAGATTGTTTTTGAGACAGAGTTTGCCTGTGTAGTTCAGGCTTGGTTTTGAACTCAGTATGTAGCTCAGGCTGGCTGAGAACTCACTGCAGTTCTCCTGCTTCATCCTCTTGAGTGCTGGGATTACAAGCATGAGCCACACCTGGCTCAAGATGGTGTGAAGATTTGAGACAGCCTAGATCAGGGCCGGCACTCAGGAAGTGTACACCATGCATAAACTATGACTAGGTACAATCCCTGTTGGAGGGTGAGACACAGGAGCACATGCATTATGGGAAAGACAGACATAAGTATACTGAAATAAAGGATAATGATGAGAGACACAGAGGCAGAGATATTATTGGTGCATTAGAGTGACTCTTATGTTCCTAAATCTTTGGCCTTTAAGATTCTAAATATGGGGACTTTTACAAGAGCTGAGTTTTCTTCTTTCCCCAAGGTTCCAGGCAAACACAAGAATTATGAAATCTAGTTGGGAAGTTTTATAACTGTTTTTCCTGACAGGTTGATGGAAATTAAATACTTGAAAGGGTAGAACAGAGAGAATAGAGAAAGTCTTTTATTTGGGCTTCTTGAATATTTAACAGGGGTTAGATCCTTAGGCTAATATAATAGAAACTTGATCAAGAGATGAGAAGTTATGAAATGAGTTATACCATGAGGTATGTTCAGTTTTGGTGAAAGGTTTTTTCCCTCATATTCTCACCATACTACAACTGAGCACTATATTGGAGATTAGCTACTGATGCAGAACTTTGAGATTTACAGGTAAGTAAATGTGTCTCTGTATATGTGTTATATATAAATATTATATATTTTACATAACAAGAATGAAAGGGAGAGACTGACCACAATGAGGATTCCAAATCTGAAGGAGCAGAGGGAAATCAAAACTACAGAAGTTAATGATACACACACTAGTGGTTTCATTCCCCGCACAGTATCTGGTCCATAAGGTTACTCAACAAGATCAATCTGAATGAATAGGGATATTGAAGGTAACCTTTAATGACCTTCAGGTTCTGCATTTAAATTTAACCTCTGAGAATGTAATTAAGAAAACAGGTAATAAGTGAGACTTCCTGTGCCAGGTATTGACTCCAAGCAGTCACCTCATCTAGTGGAGAGTGATGAGAGGACTTGGAACAAGACCTGTGATATGAGGACCCAACCTGGACGCATGTTGGAGCCATTAGGGGAGCTTTCAAGACATACAACTGGCAGGCCAGAACTCACCCCAGTTGGATCAAGCCAGCATTTCTGGGCTAGGGTGTGGGTATTGGTATTTTTCTTCTCAAACACTTCCCAAGTGATTCTAGTAGGAAGCAGGAGTAAGAAGCACCACACTGTGGCATGGTATGTGTAGTTAGTTCCCTCTACAAACTCACTGGCTATGATTTCTGCCAGAAGTCTCAGTATAGAGTTGGCTTAGAGGTAAACAGCCAATGCCACCTGAATGAGTATAGAAACCTGTTGTTTTCCTTTTAGATTTCCAGGCTCTTCTTCCAAGACCTCTCTAAGCTTGCACTGAAGGTGTCCCAGTGCAGAGGCAGAAGGGTGGCGGAAAGGGTGGTGGCTGCCGAGGAAGGAATGGGCTTTAATAATTGAAATAGTCACTACAGTTTCAACTAGTAGGCATCTGTAATTTTGAAATGTCCTGTAGTCTGAGCCTTAGCAGGGAGGGGATGGAGGGATCCCGGAATCCTCAGACGCACCTCATAGAAGAAGAGCCCTCCCTGTTGATTGGCCACACTACACTGAAGGCTTCCTGCCGCTCTACAGTGAGGCCTTTGAGTTGATCGAAGAGTCTCTGTGGAGTGTGACTGTGACCATGAGAGCATATTTTATTTTGTTCTGAACCAAACCACGTGGGGAAGATTCTCTTACATTTTCAGGAGGAAGAGGATTTCAGTCAAATAGCTCTGAGCGCACGTCCAGTTAGCGAACAGCATCCCAGAAAAGTCCACCTGGAGCTTCTGTAAGCAGTGTATCTCTTTGGAGACCTAAGCTGTCCCTCAGGGAAGAATGTCATTGGGCCCCCATGCTGGGTTTGGGAAGATGAAGGCCAACTCCAGGTTCGGGAAGCGTGTGGGCATTGTGCCCAAATCAAGAGAATTAGATTACCCACATTAGCTGTCCTCCAAAAGGCACCTGAGTGAGTGCTCCTCTGTTCTCCGTACCTGTCTCCTTTTCAGGGACTCTCTGGAACTCTCTCCCAAAGCACCTTCCTCCCTTATTTCCTTCTGCCCTCCCTCTCTGCAATTCCATCTCAACTGTATGCACTTGACAGAATCTTGCACACAGGCTTATTTATCACTGACCAGCTTCTTTATCTTGGAGAGTGTGTCACAAGCAGTCAAGACTGCAGCTCTTGATGGTAGTTTCACAGATATAAATGAAGAAACAGGATCCGTATAGTATAGTTCTGGAGTCAAAGAAGTGTGATAGCCAGCTGGTAAAAAAACACGAGACTGTCGGAGAGTGGAATTTTACTCACTGGAACTGGCTTGGACTTCAGATATGAAACATTTGATTTATAGTTTCTATTTCACTCTGATAGAAAACTCTGCCTACCCTTATTGGAAGGTCGAATGTGTTGGGTTCTTTAGCTAAGGTAGTTGTTAAAATTTATTTCACATTCAAGGAAAGGGGCTCTTGTTATTCACCATGTTCCCATTTTAATTATGATTTTCCTGGCATCATTTTTAACAAGAATAACCTCAGGCCTGCAAGGAGTGATTTCCCCTAATCAGTTCTAAAGCCCTCCCTTCCCCCTCCAACTGCTGCTTTAGCTATGGCTACACCGTTGAAATGAAATGGAGAATTGAGCAATTACCTGGTGCATCTGAACAGTGTAGAGCCAGCAGTCAATTAGAATAGTTCAATTACAAAAATCCTCTTTCCCTTTCTTCTTTTTTGCTGTGCCGTTATGACCTTAACTCTTCCTAATCCTTCTGTCCTATACCGAGGATCCCTTTCTTGTGCTGTGCCCCTGCTGACTCTGGATAGACCAACAGACCTGTCTGTTGGCTGGTTTGGCCACGCCTCCTCTCTGCTGTTTATGGGGAGAGGCCTCAGGTTCCTCTTTTCCTAACCCCCACTGCCCCGCGTGGGAGTCTACCCTCCCTGAATCTAGGTCCCATTTATTGCCTTGGTTGTATCTTTCAAGTATAATTTACTCTATTGATCGGCTAATTAATTTATTGTCTGTCTCTTTTAGGAGAGTATAAGCTCCATAAAGGCAGTAGACTGGTCTTTTATAGGACCCTATCGCCAGCGTCTAGCACCTTGCTTGGCCCATAGAATCATTCTAGAAAGACCTTTTGGTAAATGGATTGTGCAAAGATAAAGCCAATTTCTTTGGGGGCTTCTCATAAATGAGATTTTATGTTTTTAAGATGCTCCAGGCACAAAATGGCTCTAGGAATTGAACATTAAATAACTGAGTAAAAAGGAACCATTTAAAGCATCATAGCTGGTCCACAGCAGAGCTCTGCAGGACCCCAAGACGTGGCTGTTTTCACTGAAGTCAAATTATAGCGTTTATTGATAATTACCACCCTAAGTGGAACAAAGAACACTTGCACCATTCTAGCAGGATGGCTACAGGGATAGTTTCACTTAAAGTATTGACTTCCCACCCAGGGATCATCAGGATTTCCTTCTGTTTCAGCCACCCACTTCTGGTCCTGTGTGAACGCAGGCTGCGGGTGAGAGGCGCACTTAACTATCCTGGCTCTTGAGGGGTTGAGCAGAAGGGTGGAGTTGAGTTGCAGAGTTTGTGTTCTCACCCTGGATCATAATTTTTGCCAAGATTGGGTGTCCCATTTGTAAAATTATGAAGGATTCCTGCTCTGTCTGCGTTGGAGGCTATTTCAGGGTTCAATTAGGATAATGCACAGAGAAGAGCTCCAGATCCAGCATGAACCTATGGGAAGAAGAAGCACCTGGGGGCAGTGTGGCACCTGCCAGCCTGGGCTCAAGGCCCATTTCTACTATTTATTAGCTGTGACTTTGGTAAAGATATTTAAACATCTCTGTGGTTCATCTTCTTTATCTGTGGAACAGAACTTTGTATGATAGTAAGAGTTAAAAAAATAATATTTGAAAAGCTCTTGGTCCACAGTAGGTACAGTAGTAATATTTTGCCATTTACTTTTAATCACGCCACTTAATCATATAATGTCAGTGTATTAGTTCTCTGTTGTTGCCATAGCAACTTGCTACAAAGTTAATGCCTTAAAACAATGCAAATGTATTATCTCATACATATAGATAGGTCAGAAGTCCAGTGGGCTTGGCTGGTTCCTCTGAGTCTCAGGTGGCTGAAATGAAGCTTTGCAGTTGGCAGGCTGCAGGGGACATTTCCTCTCAGGCTCACACTTGCTGGCAGAGTTGACTTCCACATGGTTATAGGACCGAGGCCCTCATTTTCCTGCTAACTGGAGGCTACAGGTTTCCCTGAACTTCTAGAGACCATGCACATTGCCTGGCTTGTGATTCTTTTCCTCTGTTTTCAAAGTCAGCAATGCTAGCTACATCCTTTGAGTGTGAAATACTTTGGGTGACTCCTCTGCCTTCACTTCTGCATTGATTCCTCTACTCACCTTTCTTTTTCTAAGGTTTTTGATTACACTGGGTGCACATGGATTATCCAGGATAATCCAGGGTCTTCCCTTAAAACCGGTTACCTTAGTTTCATCTACAAAGTCCCCTTAGCATATTGTGCCAATGTAACATATTCACAAGTTGTAGGGATAAGAACGTTGGCATTTTGGGGGGCATCCTTACCTTGCCTGCAGTCATATATTGGTATCACTTTGCTTTGTATGTCTTAATCATGAGTTCTCAACAAGATCTACTATTCAAACTATTTAGCTGGGTAGATGGCAAATAATTAACTCTTGACTAATATTAGCTTTTGTTTCTGTTGTTGATAAGACGATAGCAAGTCTCTTCTTTTCTCCATAGGTCCTAGCGAATCCATCTGGCTGAGGGGTTCTTCCTTTATTATCCATTGCAAGTTCTCTCCAGAAAGCCTTTTTGATCCTAGACAGGGCTGGGATTAGTGCCAGTCTGCTGTGCCTGTATCTCTTACCTTGTTTAATTGTCTGTTTCAACATCCTGCTAACATTGCTGCTAGATCCTGAGACTTAAATATAAAAACTGAGATTTTTCTAGTATTATCTAGTAGAATGTTGGGTACATAATAGATGCACAATAAATGTTTACTAAATGAATGAATAATGAGAAAAGCACTTTACACACTTAAAAACAATTGATCAAATAATTACACTTAAAAACGATTGGAATACATCTCTTAACATAAGTACTGAAATATTTCTTTAGGAAGAGAAAAATGTGTGTATACTGATGCCATGCTTCTAAGAGAATTATCTTTACATAGAGTGCTCTTGGAAAATAAATATAGGTTGTGTTTGTGAATTGTCCAGGCCCAGCTTGAGGCTGAAGGCAGCTCTGAAGTGGCTGTACAATCCTTGTAATTGTACTTGTAATTCACAGAATGATTTTGTCACTTTCTTTCACTGAATGCATCAGGGAACAAATAAACGCAGTGGTGAAATAGAACCACATCAGCTTGGCTTACTTCTCATTTACTTACTTCCTGGGACTTATTATATCTAACAGTGAAATCGGGCCCTCGTGTTATTCCTCTTGGACAATCAAAACTAGCTCTCCTTCTGCTTTTTCTTTGTTGTTTTCTTCCTGCACATGTTAAATGCTCATTTTCTACCCATTTTGTGAAATGTCTTAACATTATTACAGGTAATTAGTGGTCAATAGTGACCAAAGAAGAGCAGTATTCATAGGGAGCATATATACCATTGCTTTGTGTCTTTTCTCTATTTTAACATTTTCTCTATTTCAGTTTGTCGACCTGCCCATGTAACTCCATCAGCCAAGAGGCCAGGCTCCTTTTGCCCATTCCAGGATCCCTTAACAGCTGTTCTGAGCTTGGCTGGTCCTTTTGCAATAATTGTTCCCACTCAGGGACTTTGGTCTTTTGATATTTATTTTTAACTTCAATATAGTCTCCATTATTTTAAAAGAACAGTTTTATTATCTGAAATGAACAACCACAAATGAAAAATTGGAGCCAAATCACAGGCCTCAGAACCCAGATGAAGAATAAAGAAAAATTGTTTATAGCCCTAAATGTTTTCTTTGCAGTTTTCCTGCTGTCTGTTGGGCTAGACACATTCCCTGGCATCACAGGCCAGTGATTAGAGCTCAGATTAGGTCTGGACGTTAAGAGCTATGCTGCCCTCTAATGGAAGTGTGGGAATCCTAGTTTGCTCAGGAACCAACGCTCCGTTTTGGAACCAGTCCAGGGCAGGTATGGGGGTCACACAGACAACTGAAGGATTTTGGTGAAGCCAGGTCTTAGTGGTTACCTAGTTGACTTCTCTTGGATAATTACTTTCAATTCAGCAAATACTTATCAAATGCCCAATGTATGTCAGGCATTATGCAAAGTACCTGAGAGATACAGAGATGTGTAAAATATTCTTCCTGATTTCAAGAACCTTATGACTGGATAAAGCAGACAGACTGATACACAGATAGGAAGAGTCACTCGATGGGGAACAACCAAGGATAATTAGGACTTAGAATTGGGCCACTTGTTGGCTTATTGCCTGGCACATAGCTGGTACTTCATATGTGCTATACGCATGATTTGGGGAAGGTGCTGTGATTAGACCTGAGGATTCTCTAAGGGCTACTGTGGAAGTGGGAGCTTGAACTTCATCATCCCCTTTCTCTCCTGCTCGCATTCCGAACAACACTAGCACCAATGTGAATAACTTCAGTTGTGGTCATCAAGAGCAGCATCATCAGAGTGCCCATCAGGAAACACACGGCACTGACCCCCTTCCCCAGTGCCATGTGGTGGGCCTGGACAAGCATGGATGGCAGCCTGGCTTATGAGGATGTAAGACATAAGGGACCTATTTCTAAAGTGTGATTGAAAAATATTTAAACTGAAAAAAAAAA
>PVIC010005360.1:0-23695 GCA_004025085.1 Thryonomys swinderianus
AAAATCAAAAGAGGGCCGGAGATTTAACTCAGTGGTTCTGGCACCTACCTCACAAGCGCAAGGTCCTGAATTCGATCCCTGGTAACCACATACAATGCTGGGCTTGGTGACTCACGCCCACCAGCAATCAATACCACAAACCACAGTGCCGGGCGTGGTGGCTCATGCCTGTAATCCCAGCACTCAGGAGGCACAGGCAGGAGGATTGCTGAGTTTGAGGCTTGCCTGGGCTACACAGTGAGCTCAGGGCCAGCCTGAACTACAAAGTGAGACCCTGTCGCAAAAAAAAAAAAAAAAATCAAAAAGGAGTCTTGCAAAAAGCCATGATTTGAGGGTCCAGAATCAGACTGGTTTCAAAGCTTTGGTTTCTTTAACAGCTGTGAACTCAGGCAACTGACTTCGTCTTTCTGAATCTGTTTTCCATCTGTAAAGTGGATCTAATAATAGGATGTCATGAAGATAAAATAAGGTAAGAGTTGATACTTGTATACAGTATGGCTCTTCTGTGTTCCAGGCACTGTTCTAACCTCTATGTTCTAAATAATTGTGTCACATTATTTTGTGACCTTGGACAAATTCTCCATTTCTCTAGGTCTGTTTTCTCATCTGCTAGGTAGGGATAAACAACCAGACCTCATAAGATTGTTGTAAACATTCAAATTACAGAATTATTAAAGTGTAACAGTGCCCTACACTATTCAAAAGCTGTACACCCTTCAAAGCCCACATTTCTGGGTCATGTCTGTGGATCAGTGACAAAAGCCCTTGCCACCAAGAAGCCTAAATCCAAGTGAGACAGCTGGAAATAGAAAATCAAAGATGTGTGATAGCAATGGGATTACAGAAGAATGAAGCAAGAAATAGGAATTGAGTTTGGAGTTGGAGGAGGATCTGAGGAGAGGCCATTTGAGACCTAAAGGTGAGGGATCTGTGTGGTTATCTGGGAACACATATTCAAGGCACAGTGAATGCAAAGGCCCTGTGGTAGGAACCAGCAAGGGACCTGGAGCAGTGACTGCTGGGAAGGTATGGAAGTAAGGCCAGAGCGGCAGACCTCCAAGGTGACAAGGACACTGAGTAATATGAAGCTTAATGGACAAAGCAAGCCACAGACAACGCTCAGGCTAGTTTGTGTCATGATCAGGAGTGACAAAGAGTGACTCTGATGGGATCAGGACCCCCCCAATTGCCCTCTGCTGCTTCCAGTCTCACAAAGGTTGGGCTGGGGTTGGAATTCAGTGGTTAAGCACTGCAGTAGGTACAGGTCTCTGGGATCCATCCCCAGTATCACAAATAACTAAGTTCGTTGAGTGAATAACTGACAGGACATATCAGAGCCTCCTGACTTTTGCTGGGCTGTGAGCTCACCAGGGCCGGCCTGGGCTTGTCTTGGTCCCAGCTGTGTACACAGAAGCCCCAGCCCAGGGCCTGGCTGAGAGAGCATTTGTGGACACTGTGCCCATCTCTCTTTGCTGTGTCCAAACATGGACCCCTCAAGGCCACATTTGTGGACATGCCTGTGGCTCTGTGAATGTCAGTATTGCTCACACACACACACTGGAAGAGCTGGAGACACGACAGTCACCGAGGGAGCACACGCTGTGTCCTTACGGGTTTAGGGCCAGTGGAGGGAGCCTGACCTGCTCCTACATAGTGACAAATCAGGGTGGCAAGGCTGCCGAGAAGCCAGAGGACATGGATATTGGGGTGGGTGCCCTGGAGGAGGGAACACTGCTGCTACCAGTGGAACTACAAAACCAGAGGCTGGGGCGAGGAGCCAGGATATCAGGGCTGGGCGGTTCAGAGGTGGCTCTCTCCAGGTAGGAGCCTGCACTTTGCTCCCGAGGACAGCGGAGAGCAGTGTTAGTTTGGAGGGGTGGTGCTGGGAATGGAACCAAAGACACCGTGCACAGTAAGCAAGCCTCAAGCACTCTGCTACTAAGCTACATCCTTAATACCTTTTTTGTTGTTGTTGTTGTTTTGTTTTTGTTTTTGTTTTTTTGAGACAGGGTCTCGCTTTGTAGTTCAGGCTGGCTCTGAGCTCACTATGTAGCCTAGGCAAGCCTCGAACTCAGCAATCCTCCTGTCTCTGCCATCCGAGTGCTGGGATTATAGGCGTGAGCCACCACGCCCGGCCCTTAATACCTTTTATTTCTTCAGATTTTGAGACAAGATTTCACTAAGTTGTCCAGGCTGACCTCAAACTATTTTTATTTTCTGGTATAGGGAATTGAACTCAAGACCTCATGCCTGCCAGGCAGATGCAGTGCCATTGAGCTAAATCCCCAGCATTCCCACCCCACACCTTTTTTCCATAGTAACAGGGATCAAACTCAGGACTTTGCACTTGGAAGGCAGACTCCAGAACCACTGAGCTACATCCCGGTCTCATTCTTTCCCTTTTTTTGAGACAGGGTCTTGCTATGTAGTTCACACTGGTTTTGAACTCACTATGTAGCCTAAGCTGGGCTCAAACTCAATGGTGATCCTCCTGCCTCAGTCTCCCAAGCACTAGCATTACAGGCATGCACCACCATGGCCTACAGCTTTGTGCTTTAGATGTTCCTACCAAGGTGTGGTGCACACCTGTAATAACTCTACTCTAGAAGGCTGAGGCAGGAAGATCCAAAGTTTGAGCCCAGCCTGGGCTATCTCATGAATTATGACACCCTGTCTCCAAAAATACAAAAAGGGGGGCTGGAGATTTAGCTCAGTGGTTCCGGCGCCTGCCTCACAAGCGCAAGGCCCTGAGTTCGATCCCGGTAACCACATACAATGCTGGGCATGGTGACTCACGCCCACCAGCAATCAGTACCACATACCACAGTGCCAGGTGTGGTGGCTCACGCCTGTCATCCCAGCACTCAGGAGGCAGAGGCAGGAGGATTGCTGAGTTCCAGGCTTGCCTGGGCTACATAGTGAGCTCAGGGCCAGCCTGAACTACAAAGCGAGACCCTGTCTCAAAACAAACAAACAAACAAAAATATAAAAAGGCTGGGTTGTTAGTGCAAAGACCCCTGGGCGCAATCCTCTGTACCACGAAGAAAGAGGGGAAAAAGGCTCTCCAGCTGCTGGATGGTGTGGGAGGGAGCCTCAGGAGCCCAGGGAGGAGGCTGGGGAGCCTGCCCCAGCTCTCTCATGGAAGCCAAGGGTGACTCCTGAGCGACTGAGGGGTGTGGCTATGGGGACCTTGCTAGAGGCATGAGTGTGGGGTTGTGGGAGGAGGGCGAGTAGGATTGATGAGGGCAGGGAGACAGGTGGCTTGAGAGCCTGTGCCCCCTAGAACCTGCCTGTGTAACCCATCTTGGTTGCTAGGAGGCCAGCTCAGTCATGCTGCGGAGCCTGGGGCTTCTCCAGGACAGTGGGGAGCTGTGAGGTGAGGTGAGGTGAGGTGATAGAGTGTGGGAGGGGACAAGACCTGCAGCTTTGGGGGGGCGTCAGACACACGGGTTTCAGAAGCACCTGCATCTCCTAGGGACTGTTCTTTTCCTACCTGCCCACGCAGGGTAGGGGGCACACGGAGCCTCATACAGGAGGGCATCTGCAGGGCTCACAAGACCACCCCAAAGATAAATCTGAGAGTGTGAGGTTCCCAGCCCTCAGCCTCTAACAACTCACCTGCTGAATGGGTGCACAGTGACAGCCTGGGTGGGTCCTGAGTGCCAATGACAACCCTATTCTTTGGGGTGCTATAACGCCTTAGGGGTTAGTGTCCCTGTCCCCAGATGTTGGAGCAAAGATACCCACTGAGATGCCACTGCTGGCAGAGGAAGCCAGAGGGGAACACAACCCTCTAGTGGTGGCCACTGCACTCATGTGTTGGGCACGTGTGACCCACACTGCTGGCCTGCTGGGGGCGTGGAGACATGCAAGGATCCGGGTGCACCAGGGTCTGTGCAGTGGGCAGGTGTGGGAGGCCTCTGAAGGAAGCAGACAGCGGAGGAGTAGAATAGGGCTGCCTTTGACTGGAGGTCACTGTCCCCACTATCCCATGGCTTGTACCCACAGCACAGCCACCTACCCCCCTCCCAGCTGCTCCTGGAGACACAGGAAGGTAGGCAGAGGACAAGCAGTTGTTGAGTTTAAGTTAAACACCCATATGAATTTATTAAATCCAGACTGTGT
Source organism: Thryonomys swinderianus (assembly GCA_004025085.1). Classification (NCBI taxonomy): domain Eukaryota; kingdom Metazoa; phylum Chordata; class Mammalia; order Rodentia; family Thryonomyidae; genus Thryonomys; species Thryonomys swinderianus. Next base: position 4,126 of record PVIC010005360.1, read on the forward strand.
TAAAGGGTGGTGGTCTGGAAGGAGGGGTCAGGGGACAAGGGACAAGAAGATGGATGACCGCAGACGTCCCACCACGGGCCCCGGCTCCTCCCCTGCCCAGTCCCCCATAGCGGCAAGTCAGCATCACCATGATTCCCAGTAGTGCTAGGGGGCAGGGCGAGATGGCTGGAAACACACAGGGGCGGACAGACAGACATTGCCTCCACTAACAGCGAGCCTGGCCTGCCCCAGCCCCCATGTCACACACTGGGCCCTGGCCGAAGGGACCTCCCACTGCCCAGGCGGATCTGTCCAGGGAAAGGGCCACAGGGAAGGGAGGTGAGAGGGCCAGGGAGGTGGGTGTGGTCACCAGGAGTTGGACTGGACAAAGAGGACCATGATGGTTAATCCTTTTTCTTGTCCTCTGCTGGCTTTGGAGGAGCTTCCCGGGGCTCAGACATGGAGGCCTCCTCGCTGGCTGAGGTGGCGGGTGCAGATGTGAGGGCCCCCACTGTCGTGGGAGCCTGGGGCACAGGGGCGGCTGCTGTGACGTCTTCTCCACTCATGCCAAACTCGTTCACTCGGGTGGGGTCGACGCGGTAGATCCACCGTTGGTAGAGGTAGATGAAGAACACCACATCTGGGGACAGATGTGGAGGACAGGCGATATGAGGGAGGGAGATGGTCGCAGGCCTAAGTCCTGCCCTGCCCACCCAACTGCCCACAGGGCCTCACCATCCCGCAGGCAGCCGATCCGGTACATGACGGGCATCTTGATGACGAAGGCGAACAGGTCATCGATGAAGGTATTGAGGGCCTTGTAAGTGAGCATGCGCCACGGCAAGTGGGCCACAGACTTGAGCTTGTAATTGATGAACAGCTGGGGGGTCATGGTGATGAAGCCTGCACGGTGGTGAGGGCGAAGGCACTGTGAGTCCAGGCGTCCCTGTGCCTCCCGCCTGCACGCCCCACTAAGCCCCAGCTCGCTCTGCGCTCTCACTCTCCCAGGCATGTGCTACCTCTGAACGCTGGCATTGGTCCCAGCCTCTGTCAGATCTTTTTTTTTTTTGCTTTTTGGAGACAGGGTCTCGCTTTGTAGTTCAGGCTGGCCCTGAGCTCACTATGGTGCCCAGGCAAGCCGCCGCGAACTCAGCAATCCTCCCATCTCTGCCTCCCGAGTGCTGGGATTACAGGCATGAGCCACCACACCCAGCATTATATGTGGTTACTGGGGATTGAACTCAGGTCCTTGCGCTTGCAAGGCAGGCGCCAGAACCACTGAGCTAACCCTCCGGCCCCCCTCTGTCAGATCTTTGCAGGGCTCCCTCCTTGGCACCTTCCTGGCCTCAGTTTGAACATCGCCTTCTAGGAGAGGTCTCCCCACCGCCTATCGCGTGCACCCCAGCTCTGCCCTTCACAGACTCCTCCCGTGCCCTGAAGCCTGGCTGCTGTTTGCTCTCTGGATTCCCCACCAGATAAAATGTTCCTCTGGGTACAAAACTGGAAGTGTGCTGTTCGTGTTCTCCCAGCAGCCCTGCCTGCACCAGCTGTGGTCATCTGCTCACCAAAGGTCAGCAGGAAGCCGTAGAGCATGCTGAGCACCCAGGAGTACCAGCCCTTGTGCTCCAAGTACAGGAGGCTGTAGACAGCGTAGCAGCCCAAGAGCGGGAAGAGGATCCACGACAGGTACCGGAAGGCCATCTGCAGGTCACATGGGGCTGGGGCTAGGGCTGGCTCCAGGCCCAATGCCACCTCTGCTCCCCACCCCCACCCCACCTGGTCTGGTAGGCTGGGCCAAGGGAATTTCCAAGTGGCCCTGGGAACTCTGGACTTGGCTAGGAAGTAGGTAGAGCAGGCGGGAGATGCAGGGTGACATGAGGCCCTGGAGCAGTTAGGCAGATGGCCCGGCCCTCTTCTCGGAAGCATGTGGGTACTTAAGAGACCACCCCTGGGCTGTGGGGACACTCACGTCATCATACACTTTGGTGGAGGACTCGATATACGTGGACTTGTCTTTGAAGGTTGGGCAAGGGAAAATTCCCGCCAGCCTGTGCTCCCGGTCCAGCTGCACCCAAAGGAGGAGGCCGCAGTCAGCTGTGCACTGGCCCCCACCACCCTCTATGCCAGAACTGGCTGCTGCCCTCCCCACTGTTCCCAGTTCCCCTGTTCTATGTGTGACCCAAAAATCCCCCAGCGTGAAAATCCCCTAGGTCCTGGGAGTGAAGCAGCCATCAGGAAACCCCCAGGGACCAGCTCCAGGGTCAGCCTGGGTCACACACACACACACACACCTCTGCCTGCCCCTGCGACACCATGGCAGCCCAGACTCACCCGGACATCCATGACCTTGGTGATCTTCCAGAGGTCAATGAGGACCCCAATGAAGACGCTGACCTGGACCACGAAGTTGGTCTCATTGTCCAGGATGTAGAGCAGAACCACAAAAGACTGGAAAACGCCAAAGAAGACGGAGCGCACGGACAGCCCCTCCAGGGACTGCCGGCTGTTCCAGAACTGGATGTCTGTGCAGAATGGGGACCCAGAGTGTGAGCAGCGACCATTGCGGAAGGGGTGAACAGTCCTAAGCTCTCTCGTTTGCAGGGCACTCATCTGAGCACTCCAAAGGCAGGACCTCTGTGGTCCCCAAGTAGCACAGGAGCACCCAGCACCCCAGGGAGATGAAAGCCCAGAGGGCTGCGTGGTGTGGCATGGTGTTACCTGGCCCGACCCTGGGTCTGTGCCACATCTTTTTTTTTTTTTTTTTTTTTTTGAGACAGGGTCTCGCTTTGTAGTTCAGGCTGGCTCTGAGCTCACTATGTAGCCTAGGCAAGCTTCGAACTCAGCAATCCTCCTGAGTTCTCTGCCTCCTGAGTGCTGGGATTATAGGCGTGAGCCACCACGCCCAGCTCTGTGCCACATCTTGGTACCATCCTGTCCCCTCCACCCAAACAGGAAATGCTAGGGTACATGTTTGGGACCACCTTCCCCACCTCCAGCCCCTTCCCCATCATCCAAGGGTGAGACCTTGGATACCTTGGGCCACAAACCAGCTCAGGCTCTGTCTCCATCCAGACAGCCCTGGCAAGCCCATGTCAGCGCTGCCCCTCCCATTCCTGCTCTCCCCTGGGCATCCCCAAACCTGACCCGTCTCAGCATCTGCCAACTGCAGCCGCAGGGGACCAACCTGACCCATCAGACCTGGCTGAGATGACACTAGGCCATGAGCACACAGGCTGGCTCACCAGCCTCAACCCCGGGTCCACTCAGCAGGTCCACCCACTCAACACACTGACCTCTTCCTCTTAACCCAGAAGGACAGTCTGGAGATGGGTTTGGGGGGGCTCACACCCTTGCTATGACCACAGGTGAGTGACCATACCTCCTGCACCTCATTTCTCAACTCAACAGAAGGCAGCCAGGCCGATCCAACCCAGTGTCAGCAGAAAGGTCCAGATAATTGGTGCCCACTCCAACAGAGTCGGGCAATCATGCCAACTGACAGACTGCCAAGGGCACAGAGGCACTGGTAGAAGGTGGTCCCCTTCCCTCTTCACTAGACGGTGAATGAAGTCCTGGAAATGCTGCCACTTCAGAGCGCTGATCCTGGGCAAGTGACCTAACCTACAGGTACCTCTGCCTCCTCACTGTATCCAATGCCACTGAGGCTTGAGGACCCAGGTGCTGATGAGGGCTCCGAACAGTACCTGGCACATGGCCACTCCTGAATCACAGGTCATCAGCATGGTTGGCCTCAGAGCCAGGGGCCTTTGGGAACAGGGCTCTGGCTTTCCCACCTGGGCCTTGTTTGCTCAGCCCAGTGAGCCTTCCTCACAGGCAGCCCGCCCAGTAGGCAATAGGACGAGCTCTGGGGCTTCCCTGCCTTTGGCCTTGGAGTTTCCCGGCCCTGCTTCCTGTGGTGCCAGCCTGGGCCCTGCCTGAGCCACAGGCCCAGCTCCTCCCTTAGCTCTGTGTCTGGGGGGAGGGAGCTCTGGAGCTGGAAGTTTTAGGGCTACTGTCCCTCCGCAGCTCACCAGGCCTCTGGAGGGTGGTGCTGAGAAAAGCCAGCTGGGGGAGGTTACAGGGATCTCCCTGCACATGCCTCCCATCCCCAAGCTCGCACAGGAGCCTCTCAGTACCGCAGCCCCACACCTACCATTCTTGAAGGCTAGGAACTCAAAGACACTGTGGATGATGGACACGATAATGGTAAGTGCCAGCAGGTAGGGGTTGGTCTCCAGGAGGGCGACCTGGGGAGGGGGAGGGTACACATGAGCACTGCCCGCCTCGGCCTGTGAGCTGGCCCTTCCTGTCCCTCCTCATACGCCCTGGCCGCCTGCAGGGGAGAAAGTGTCCCAGGCAGGGGGACAGCAGGTCAGAGAAGGGCAGATGAGACAGAGGATGGCAGTGCACAGAACAACTCTGGGAGAGAAGGGATGGCGTGGAGATGGAGGGGGACAGAGGCGCAGGGACTGAAGTGAGTAGCACAAACCCAACAGCAACTCTAGCTCTGGGCCACCAAAGCACAGTCTCGATGTCACACACCAGGCCAGAGATGGGGATGGGAAGGTACCTAAGGACACTGTGCAGTGAGGGCAGAGACAGAGAGGACCAGGCCCAGACCCAGGGGACTGGCCAGGCTCACAGAAAGCTGTGACAAGGCCATAGGAGCCCAGGACCAGCCAGGGCTGGGGGCCCCATTCATATCCTATATGGGGGGGGGGGCGCTAGGGGCTGTGAAACCAGCGGACCGAGGAGCGTCAAGCAGGAGTCCCCAGCCGGCAAGCCACTTCCCCTTGTCCTCTGCGGCCACCCATCCCACTCACCTTCACCGAGTCCTGCTCCTCGTCCGACTGCTCATACAGCTCATCGCTTAGGAAGTTCCAAGGCGACTTGGTGCTCTGGGCAGCATAGAGCTGCCAGCGCCACAGCGAGAGTGGGCAGAAGGAGACGCGCAGCGGCAGGCTGGCCAGGCTCTCGTTGATGGGATAGTAGTCCTTTTGCAGGTTCCAGTAGTCATTGAAGTAGATGATAGGGTAGTAGTCGCCACTCACAGCGTCAAACTTCACGTCTGTGGACAGAGGGCCAGACCTGTTCAGCCAGGCCAGGGCTGTACACTCGATGGGCTCCTCTGATCAGCACTGGAGGGGAAAGTGTTTTTGGGCTCAGTGGAGGGGCTAGGTGGAAAGGGCAGTGGGCGGTACAATGGAGATGGCCACAGCTAAGCCCAGTCAGCCACCCAGGTGGCAATACAGCTACGAAACTTCCACTTCCATGTTAGGAAAGCACCAGAAGTCGGGGTTTTGAGAGAGATGCCGCCTCCACTGTAGAAGGTGGCAGCTGAGCACATTCCTGGAGAGCAGCTTGGTCACTGAAGGGGACACGTTTGCACTGTGGTCCTGGCACATGGCGTGCAGCCCTGGGTGGGTGGGGGGGGGTCCAGGAGCTTGGCACAAGTGGAGACCGAGAAGGTCCCTTCGGGGGCTTACACTGGTCCAGGGGAGGAGGCACGCTGCCCTTCACCCACGGTGTGTGGTCATCCACAATGTTGATAGTGATGTTGGGATGCCAGTGGGAGATCACCTCCACAGGCCCATAGTCTTCGGCTCTCTGGGGAGAGAGCAGAGGGGCCCAGTGGGCACCAGCCTCTATGCACACACCCAAGGGATCCCAGGATGATACAGTGGCAGGACACTGGCCGCCACGCGCCTGGCCAGCTGAGTGCACCTGCAGGTGCCCAACCCCGGTCCCAAAAAGCACCCCCCAACCCCACCATAGTGGCCCCATTCATCCAGGGGACCACCCTGTGCTTCCAGGATAACAGCCTGAAAGCTCGTCCCCCTCATGTGCTCGCTGCCTGCCCCCTGCTGGCTGTGCAGTGTCCTCACCTAGGACCGGGCTGGTGATGGGCCCCACCTCGCAGTGGGCTGGAGGCTCCACTGAGAGTGAGTGCTGGCTACCATGCTCCTGTCTGGAGCCTTCCTGCCCCCACTGCCTTCCGCCCCTGAGCCCAGGACAGAAACAGGCTGAGGGTGGCAGGGTGGCCCGACCAAGCCCTCATAGGCTCTGATGGTCCTGCAGTCTGGCTTTCCACCCCGCTTGTTTCACCTTGATCATCTCCGGGTCAGCTTCTGTCTCTCCTGTCAGCAGGTTCTTGGTTTTCTGGAACCTTCGGCGCTTATACTTGTTGATCACTGGCGGGGGGGGAGTGGGGAAGGACATGAGATTTGGGGCACCCACAGATCCAGATGCCAGGGCCTCTACCTGCAACGGCTGCCCTGGCCTCCCACTGACAAGCCCCTACTGGAAGTCTGAGCAGCCACATCCCCCCTCACGGGGACACTACCACCTGCGAGTCTGCCCTCCTGCCCAGCAGCACAGCAGGGGATGTCCTCTGCATATCATACCACACAGCTGCCTACTCCTCCCACCCTGGGCCAGCCGGGCCTCTCCCTCCAGCACAACTGCTGTCACTGTCCCAGCACCTCCCAATAGCCACTCCTGCCCCACAGTCTCCTGTCCACTGGGGAACCGATTCTTTCTAACCAAGTGGCACCAGCTCCCAGTGTCCTTTTCCACATTCCTCCCTCACCTCAAGGTCACGACTCTGCCAGGGCAATCTCCTCCATGAGCTCCATGCCCCGAATGGACAGTGTCCCCCTGCATGGTCCTCAGGTCTGACCCCTGAGCCCTTTTTTTTGGGCTGTACCAGGGACCAAACTCAGGACTTTGCACTTGTCAGGCAGATGGTGGCGCCACTAAGCTACATCCCTGCTGCTCTCCCTCAGCCTTGGAACAGTGATTAACGTCCCTCTTTCCCCCTGGTTCCCAGGCACCCTCTTAACGGAGGTACCTCTGTCCCCACAGCTCTCTGTCACTACACAAACGGACCAGCCCCTGGTCATTCGTGTGCTCCCTGACCACTCAGCAAGCTACAAAGCCACACGAGCTGTACCCTGTGGGCCATGGAGGTTTCAGGGAAGCCTGGAGCTACCATGGACCATACCAGAGTGAGAAGACTCAGGGCCGCAAGTCCCCAGCCAGGATCACCCTTCATTCCTTCTGCCAAGGCCAAGCCAGCCACAGGCACCTGCCTCAGGCACTGCCAGGACCTGCCCAACTGCGTGCCCACCTCCACCCTTCCTGGGCCTTTCTATTTCCTTATTAGAAGAAAACTGACTCCTTTGCTGCCCCTAGGCCAGAGGATGGGAGATGGGCGAGGGCCCTGGCCAACAACTCCTGGCCCTCTGTCTTCTACAGACTGGGGCCTGAGAAGAATTCCATCACTTCCTGGAGGCTCCATCCCTCCTCTGGAGCCTGGAACAGAAGCCTGACTTCTTCATACCCAAAAACCTGGTGCTCCTACCAACAAGGATGTCATCTCTACCCTTGGCCCCACAATGAGGGGAACACCAACAATGGGAGTGGGGCCGCTGCCTGGCCGGGCCCTGGGTACGGGTCCTGGCTCAGGCATCACAACTGAGAGCAGCTGGCACAGGGAGGAAAGTGCTCCCCATGTCAGAAGTCAGCAGAGCCATGTTGTCCAGCCTGGAGTTGCTGCCCCTTGGGCAGTGAAATGTGGCCAGCCCAGCTGAAGATGTGTTAGGCAGTGTGACCTATACACCAGACTCAGATTTTTAGTGGCCCCCCCAAAAAATCAATGTAAAGAATATTTATTCCAAGCCAGTCATTATGGTGCATGTATATAAGACAGAAAGATCACCGAGAGTTCAAGGCCAGCCTGAACTACATAGTGAGGCAATCTTAAAAATAGATTTTAAAAAAGTATGTTTATTCCTTTACATGGATTCCCTGTTGAAATATAATATACTGAACTCCATAACATTATTAACATTAATCTGATTGTTTCAGTTCTTTTTTTTTTTTTTGAGACAGGGTCTCGCTTTGTATTTCAGGCTGGCCCTGAGCTCACTATGTAGCCCAGGCAAGCCGCCGTGAACTCAGCAATCCTCCTGTCTCTGCCTCCCAAGTGCTGGGATGACAGGCGTGAGCCACCACGCCCGGCACTGTGATATGTGGTATTGATGGCTGGTGGGCGTGAGTCTCCATGCCCAGCATTGTATGTGGTTACCGGGGATCGAACCCAGGACCTTGCGCTTGCAAGACAGGCGCCGGTACCACTGAGCTAATCCTCCGGCCCTTCAGTTCTTTTTTTTAACTGCCCAGGCTAGCCTCTAACTCACAATCCTCCTGCCTCAGTCTCCAAGTACTCGGATTACAGGCATGCTTTACTATACCCAGCTAACTTTACAAGTCTCTACCCTTTTCCACCAGGATGCAGTAAATGGTCTCTCTGACTTTCTGTCTGTAGAGACAGTGCTGCTCCGGAGTCTATTACTGGCCTTTAGGGAGGAAAGTTTTTTGGCTTGGGTTTTTTTGTGTTTGTTTATTTTAACTGTGATACTTGGGCCAGGTGTGGTGGTGCACACCTATGATCCCAGCACCTGGAAGGCTGAGGCAGGAAGACTGCTGTGAGTTCCAGACCAGGCTGAACTATATATTGAGAGCTTGTCTCAATTTAAAAAAAAAAAAACTGTGGTAATGAGGACTGATACCAGGATCTTCACAGTGAACTACATCCCTTGCCCTTTTTTAAAATTTTCAGATAACATCTTGCAAAGTTCCCCAGGATGAGCTTGATTCTTCTGCCTCAGCTTCCAAGAGACTACAATTACAGGCATGCCACCATACCCCGCTGGAAGGGAGATCTTCTGATCAGGGTCTTGTTCTCCACCCTACATGAGCAGGTGACCCCTCTAAGTCCCCCCTTGTCCCTGCTCTGAGACTGAGGAAGGAGGCTTGAGTGTCATGCGGCAACACTTTTCAGGCTGACTGCCTGCAGTCTGTTTTGTGCTGACATGTCACACTGGACCTCCTCACACGGTGACATAGATCACAGGCATCAAAGTCAAAACCGTAGAAAAGATTGGCATCAAATGGGTCAGCAGGACAACCAAGTGCTCATCAGATGCAGGGAAACAAGACCAACTGCCACCCACCCACCTGGATCGCATTCAGGTAACTTAACCCAGACCCTGTGTCCACCCAGCCTGCACACATCCGTGGGGACCTTCTCTGCAGGTTACAACCTCTCAACTATGACATCGGCACAAACTCCCACTGGGCACATTCACAGCACACTTACTTAGCATGTGCCTGGAACACTGCAGAGGGCTTTAGTTTTTTGGACTGAGATGGGCTCACAGTAGACAACCACAAAAAAAAAAAAAAAAAAAAGACCATCCTGGGCGAAGATTTAGCTCAGTGGTTCTGGGGCCTCCCTAGCAAACACAAGGTCCCTGGTTCAATCCTGGTAACTACATACCACAATGCTGGGCGTGGCAACCAGCATTACATAACAACAATGCCATGTGGTGGCTCACGCCTGTAATCCCAGCACACAGGAGGCAGAGGCAGGAGGACTGCTGAGTTTGAGGCTTGCCCGGGCTACATAATGAGCTCAGGGCCAGCCTGAACTACAAAGCGAGACCCTGTCTCAAAAAAAAAAAAAATAAAAAAGACTATCCTTTAGGGTTCTTCTACACTAAAAGAAGCAGGGAAGACCTAACACAAACAAATAGAATGACATCTGTCATCTGTCACTGCATCACCCAGAAACAGCCAGCTAGGTCTAATCACATCCAAGGGGTTGCTGGGCATAGTTTTCAACAAAATAGTAGCCAAGTGGAAGACACAGTATTAGGAGAGTGGGGGCTTTTGGAGGGAGCCATTCCCCAAGCTGCTGAAACTCAGGGACAGAAAGGGACCTCTATGGCAGCCATAGATTCATGGCAGGATCATGAAAGCTGGGTACAGTGGCATATCGTATGCATATAATCCCAGCACTCTGAGAGGCGGAGGCAGAAGGACTGCAAGTTTGAGCCTAGCCTGGGCAATCTACCAAGACCCACTCTCAAAATAAGGAAAAGAAAAAAAATAACTGGGAATGTGGCTCAGTACAAAGGCCCTGGGTTCAATCCCAAAACCAAAAAGGGTGGAAAATAGAGGAAATGTCACAAGGTGCCGGGCAAGTAGAAAGACAATTATTAACCCTCTGGAAAACAAGAAGTTAGGCAAAAAAGGAAATAGTATATAATCAAACCATATTCGCTGGGTGCTTCTAGTAAGCACACCAATCACTTCTTCAAAGGGATTTAAGGGACTGGAAGTAGCTCAGTGGTAGAAAACAAGGCCCTAGCCCTGGGTCTGATCTCCAACACCATGTGCATATACATGTGTATGACCACATGCGTGTGCGTGCACACACACACACACACACACAGCATTCATACACTAAACATTAAACTCATTAAAATTGTATTCTTGTACTGGGATTTCCCCTTCCAGAGGAGAAAGTCATCAAGTAACATCCAAAACCCAAAGCCCAGCCACAAGTGGTAGCATACTCCTTTAACCCCAGTACTCAGGAGGCTGAGGCAGGAAGATCACCATAAGTTCAAGGCTAACCTGGGTTACATGGTGAGTTCAAGGCCAGCATGGAATACAAAGCCAGATCCTGTCTTCCAAGAAAGAGCAGGACAGTGTGTCAGTGAGGGGATGGTGGAACAGCCGAGGGACCTAGAAAGTAGCTGCGTGGGGAACAGAACAGGCTTCCTGACTTAACTTGATGGTATTTACACAATAAGAGATTTTAGAAATACTGATTCTACAGTAGCAGGCTGTGTCAGAGGTTCTAGATGTCCAGCCCTGACCCTACAGATTCTTGAGGTCACTTACGGTCCCTAGAGGTTTGTGCACCTGCACAGGACTGTCCCAGGGAGTACCTGGCACCGTGCAGGCTGCCAGTCATGATGAAAGACAGTCCTTGACTGGCAAGACCTCATCTGGTGACGAGGCCCCTCACTACCTGGCCATCATCAGTGAAGGTCACAAGGGCAGGAACTCATGGCTGCCACATAGTCACACAGAGCACCCAAAGCAGGGCAGCAGCCCCCAGAACATAGGTGCAAACACAGACTTCCCCCAAGCCTCCTGAGCCTGCAACTCCTGCTCATGGGGGATGGGTGGGCACAAAAGCAGCTGGGGAAAGCGCTCTGACCTCAGGGTCCTCCTGGTGCCCACGCTCATGCTCACTCAGGTCACTGTGAGGGTTACGCCTTCCAGGCAACTGCACTGTGCACAGGCTGCCCCAGCCAAGCCTTCGCGTCTCTCCCCCAGAAGTCCCCATGTGCCTGCTCTCTCCAGCCATTCCTCTGGGGTCAGCTAAGCACTGTGGGGTGCAGAGGGAGGGCGCATGAGCCTGTCCCTCAGACCCAGGTGCCCCAGCGTGCAGGGCTCCTGCCTGCCCCGCAGACCTGGGAATCAATACCCACCACTCCAGCCCAGCGGCCGGCCCCTGGACAGTGGAGCTGGCCACAGAGGTGACTTACTGCGGGACATATGCACTGTGGCGAGCCGTCGGTACAGGGCCTTCTGCCGGGGGTCTGGGTGGAAGCCACTCTTGGTGAAGTAGACGTGGATGTAGATGGAGCCATTCTGCTGGACACTCTGACAGGGACAGACAGACAGGTGGGCAGGCAGCCACAGGGGAGGCCAGGCTGGTGCCACCCTGCTCTGGGGCCGTTTACAGTGTGCTTGGGGTAAGACATGCAGTGAGCAGGGAAGAGCCCAGCGCTGGAGTCAGGTAACTCAGATTCGGATTCAGACTCTGGTCCTGCTTAGACTATGTGGGCCCAGGCTGCCTCTCTGGCCTTGGGGGCCTGCCCATCTGTGGGGTTCCAGACATCAAGCACTAACAATAGGACCCAGCAAGGCCTGTCACTGTTGCTAGACTCACACACTAGACAGCAAGATGAAGATGACCCATTTCCCTACCCTGGTGGCTCCCGACTCCATACTGCAGATAAGGAGTCAACTGGAGCTCACAATGGGGTGATGGGGAACAGGGCAAATAAGTACGTGGGGTCCTAGTCTGCAGGCTTCGTGACCCCAGCTCCCACACTCCTGCCCGAGCCTTTCCCAGGTTGTCACCTTAAGGTCCCCCAGTCCCTGAGAAAGGAGACTACGGATAAGATAGGGCAACTGAGCTTGGTGGGGAACAGGGTGCCTGAGGCATGGTGTGGAAAGTAAAGGCAAAGTTGAGCCCTCTCTGCCCTTTAAGCAGGCCCTGACGCCCCCCACCAACACTTCCAGGAGGCGAGGCCAGAGTCTTTGCAGCACCTCTCCTGACAGGCAAACCCGTCTCTGGGCTTTCCTGGGCCTCAGGCGAGGCCTGGGCTGACATCTCAACAGACTGTGTCACTCACCTCAGGATGGCTATGTTTACGGCCTCCTGCCAGCCAGCGGGAGACAGAGCAGAGAGGCCCCTGCCCTCCCAGGGGACAAGGAGAAAGGAATACGGGCTCATCCACAAGAAAGGTTCCTCTCGGGTCAGCATTCGCCACTCGGTTCCCAAGTGACCGAACTGCCCTCAGCCTGAGCCACACGGCGTCAGGCTCCCAAGAGAGAGGCCTCTCTGCTGCCCGAGCTCAGGACAGAGATGGTAACGCGTCAGGCAGTGTGTCCTGCAGTAGCCAGGACTTGAACCCCGGCTGCCAGAGTCTAGAGCTACAAAGCCTGTGCTCAGTCTCCTCCTGGGTGACCTTGGGAAGTCACCACGCTGCTCTGTGCCTCCGTTTCCCCACGCGTCCCACCTATCTGCAGACAGATGTTCCTTATGCACAGAGTGCAGGGCGGGGTGGGGGGGTGGTTTCCATCAGCCAGTTCGGCTTGGTGCCCTGACCAAAAGCAGGTCTCCATCAACATTAACATTATTCTGAAAAAGGGCCACCTGCCAAAGTGGTGACAACCAGGCCCTCTGGACCATCACTAACCATTTGCTAGTTTAAAGTCAGGATAGGGCTGGGGATTTAGCTCAGCATTTCTGGCGCCTGCCTGGCAAGCACAAGATCCCGAGTTCCATCCCCGGTAACCACATACCACAGTGCTGGGTGTGGTGGCTCACACCCGTCACCCCAGTACTCGGGAGGCAGAAGCAGAAGGATTGCTGTGAGTTGAGGCTAGCCTGGGCTACATAGTGAGCTCAGGGCCAGCCTGCACTATAAAGTGAGATCCTGTCTCAAAAATAAATAAATAAATAAATAATAAAGTCAGGGGCCAGAGGGTTAGCTTAGTGGTTCTGGCGCCTGCCTCTCAAGTGCAAGGTCCTGAGTTCGATCCCTGAAAACCACATACAATGCTGGGCGTGGAGACTCACGCCCACCAACAATCAATACCACATACCACAGTGCCAGGCATGGTGGCTCACGCCTGTTATCCCAGCACTCAGGAGGCAGAGACAAGAGGATTGCTGAATCCAGGCTTGCCTGGACTACATAGTGAGCTCAGGGCCAGCCTGAACTACAAAGCAAGACCCTGTCTCAATAAAAAAAATAATAATAATAAATAAAAAAAATAAAGTCAGGATATACCCCAACAGATGTGATGGTGCCTGCCTGTAATCCTAGCACTTGGGAGGCTGAGGCAGGAAGATCACCTCAAATTCAAGGCCAGCCTGGGATACATAGTAGTGAGTGAGTTTAAGGCCACCCTAACTACATAGTGAAACCCTGTTCCAAAAAACAAACAAAAATTGCCAGGTGGCTCACGCCTATAATCCCAGCACTCGGGAGGCAGAGACAGGCGGATTGCTAAATTTGAGGCTTGCCTGGGCTACATAGTGAGCTCAGGGCCAGCTTGAACTACAAAGCGAGACCCTGTCTCAAAAAAACAAACAAACAAAAATAAATTTTAAGAAATATATAAAGTCAAGATCCATCATCCCAGAGGCAGTGGGGGAGACCCCTGTGCCAACCTCCCCAGAGGCCAAAGGACCTGCTTGCAGTCTGAGCCCCTGGAGTCTGAGGCAGGACACCATGAGGCCCACCTGTGGGATGTCGAGCTCGGCAAAGTGCTCGTAGCAGCCGTCAGAGTTCTCGCCACTGGTCCAGTCGCCGTATACCAGGTCCTGCTGCTCCCAGAAGAGCGCGGAGGTGGCGTTGAAGTCTGTAAAGTGCTCGTGCTCCGAGATGTACACGTGCAGGTTCTGTGGGAGGGGCAGGGCTCAGTGCTGCCAGGTGGAGGCTCTGTAGCCCGCAGGGTGGGTGGGGACAGCAGGGGGAACGAACCCTGAGCCCTCACACTGCCCCTGCACCTGTCCTGGCCTAAGCCTGGAACACCAGGGAGCAAAGAGCACCTGGGCTTGTTGTGACCTCAGAGCTCCCCACAGTCTCCTCCTGTGTGTTGCTTCTGGCCTCCCAGAGGGAGCTCCATGGGCTTTGAGCAGGCACAGAGGGAGCCAGCATCCCAGAAAGGGTGGCAGACTCTGGGGAGCTTCCTCCACCTTTGTCCAGAGCTGTGAGGCCACTGATCCCGAACAGCTATATTAGTCACTCCTGTCAGAGTCCTGTGAAACACGGCTTCGGGGACAAAAAGGGGAACCTGCCCTGCCCTCCTCCTGCCCCTCCCTCTGCGTCCTGTAAAGCCAGACGCACACAGACACCCAAGGACCCTGCTGCCACAGTTTTTAAACAACATGGCGAGACCTCTGCTGTCCCTCCTCCCACGCAAACCATCACCAAACCCAGCGAGTTTCTGCACACTCACTCGGGCCGCACAGGCCACAGGTGTGGTGATATTCCCGGAACCAACAGTGGTAGTGGACCTGCTCTGTCCCACCCACCCTGGTCACTTACTGCTCCTCCTCCATCCCTCCTGACATCTCCCATCCAGCGGTTACCATTAAAGTGTCTTTGGGGAACAGGTTGCGGCTGGCGACGCGCGGGGCTCCTCCGGGGCCTGTCTGGTCCTGAGGGGCCGGGCCTCTGCGGAACCAGCTGCTGATGGCCCAGATGATGAAGATCCTGCAGAGGGAGGGTGTGGCTTTGAGCCCTGGCCTCTGCCTCCCTCTGGCTGCCTTCCTCTGCCTAGGCTCCCGCCAACTTGCGGACACCTGACCTGCGTCTGGGAGATGACAGATGCCCCCAAACTAGGCCTCTTCAGGCAGACAGCCAGACAGCACCAGGTCTGAATGGCTGAACTGGCCGCGCAGGGTGCCAACCCCAGGTCCTCCAGGAGCTCCCGGCAGCCAAAGGGGTTTAGATGCTTGGAAGCTCAGGTCCAGGGAACTTTAAGTCCTAGCCCCCTGAGTTCCCAATAAAAGATCCCAGCCTATGAGTCTGGAATCCTGCATTTTAGATGCACAAAACTTTTGGAAGAGCAACCTTTTCAAACTTCAGATCAACAGAGAAGTGGAGAAGCAGAAGGGAAGTAGATTGGTCCTTAATTTCAGTCATAATGGACAAGGGTTCTCAGAGCCACCCCCAGCAGGAAGAGCTGCACAGGTCACCAGAGCTCAGTAAAACAGGACAAAGCCAGCAGAGAGCACTGGCCTAGCACAGGCAAGAATCTGAGTTTAGGCCACAGAGGGAACACAAAACCCGCACCAACCAAAAAAACCCTATGGATAACAAAATTGGTGTGCACGGATCACTAGGGAAAAGATCACCACCAACATGGTAATCAGGTTCTTTCTCTTTGCTTCCCCTCACAATACCAGGGATCACGGGCACTCCACCCCTGAGCTACATTCCCAGCCTTTTTACAAAATCTTATCCTGATGCAGAGTCACTCTAAATTGCCCAGGCTATACTCAAACTCACTGGCCTCTTCTTGCCTCAGCCTCCCAATCACTCTACACTGGGATTCCAGGCATGTGCTACCATCCCAAGTGGGCAGGTCATCTTGGGGTAATTTTTCTCACTTCTTTACATTTTCTTATTTGAAGTTTAAGGAACACAACACCCTTACCCCAAAAATCTGTGCCAAAGTGCAAGTTGTTTCCCCATATCCATCTTCCCTTTCTCTTTCAGTAAGATAAACTCCTAAATTTTAGACTCTTGGCCATACAGGATAGGACTACAATCCCAGTCCCCATTACAGCCAGGTGTGAACACATCAAGAACTTCTCCCAATGAAATGTGAAATCGATGTGTTATGTGGGTATCTGAGAACTGTACAATAAAGGAAGGAGCATCTCTTGATTTTTGTCCCCATTCTTCTCCCTGGACTAGGGACCTGGTAAGTGCATCTCTGGCAGCCATCTCAGGCCATGAGGACGAGGGGAACAAAGTCTAGCAAGGGGGGAAGAGAAAGCAGGAAGGAGTGTGGGTAACAGCGATCCTCATCTGCCTGCATGTAGCTGGCACATGAGAAAGAAACTTCTATTGTGTTACTGTAGGGATCCCAGATGAATGCAGCTGTATAACGAAAAGCAATGCAAGAGGTTAGGAGCCCAGCCACTAAGCTCCACTATGATTAAGCATCCCTAATCTCAGGTGCTCCAAGATCTAAACACGTATAAGCACCGATATGAACCTGCAAGTGGAAAATTCCACACCTGACTTCACATGACTGGTCACAGTCAAAACACAGGCTCTCAGAAAGCACTCCCCAGGGGCTGTGGGCACAGCAGTAGGACTCACTTCCCTAGCAAGTACGAGGAGGCCCCAGGACTGATCCCTGGCAGAACTAAAAAAAAAAAAAAAAAAATTTCAAAAAGAAACATACACAATTATTTTCAGGCCCAGGCATGGCAGCACACACTTATAATCCCAGCACTCTTTGGGAGGCTGAGGCAGGAAAATCACAAGTTCCAGGCCAGCCTGCACTATATATACTGAGACCCTGTCTAACACACAACCCTCCAAAATTTTATCATAGGGTGTATAAAATAGATAGAATCATACATGGATTTGTTGAGCTTGGGTCTCTTCACTAAGATCTATTATATATATCAAAATACTCTAACTCCCCTCAAAAATCCAGAATCATAAACACTTCTGGTCCTAGACATTCTGGAGAATACACAACTGGAACCTGTGACCTTAGGGAAGACTTTTGATTTTTCTAGAATTTTGTTTCTTCAATATTGGGTAATAACAATATCTACCCTTATCAGGGCATTTCTTTTTTTTTTTTGCTTTTTTGGAGACAGGGTCTCACTTTGTAGTTCAGGCTGGCCCTGAGCTCACTATGGTGCCCAGGTAAGCCGCCGCGAACTCAGCAATCCTCCTGTCTCTGCCTCCCGAGTGCTGGGATTACAGGCGTGAGCCACCACGCCCAGCATTATCAGGGCATTTCTAAACACTAAAATTTTTTTTTTTATTTTTGAGACAGGGTCTCGCTTTGTAGTTCAGGCTGGTCCTGAGCTCACTATGTAGCCCAGGCAAGCCGCCGCGAACTCAGCAATCCTCTTGCCTCTGCCTCCCAAGTGCTGGGATGACAGGCATGAGCCACCATGCCTGGCACTGTGGTATGTAGTATTGACTGCTGGTGGGCGTGAGTCACCACGCCCAGCACTGCATGTGGTCACCGGGATCGAACTCAGGACCTTGCGCTTGTGAGGCAGGTGCCGGAACCACTGAGCTCTAAATCTCCGGCCCCAACACTAAAATTTTTTACATACACATACACACATACATACACAGTGTGGAATGGCCTAGTCTACACCAGTCCGTGCTTTGGAAATATTAGCTACTACTGTTATTTAAATCATAGAAAAAAGAAATAAAGCCAGCCGTGGTGGTGCACACATGTAAGCCCAGCACTCATGAAGCCTGAGGCAGGAGGACTGCTGCTACACAGTAAGTCCAAGGCCAGCTTGAACTGTATAGTGAGACCTTGTCTCAAAAGGAAAAAAAAAAAAAAGAAAGAAAAAGAAGGCCGGAGGGTTAGCTCAGTGGTTCCGGCGCCTGCCTCGCAAGTGCAAGGACCTGAGTTCAATCCCCGGTAACCACATATAACGCTGGGCGTGGAGACACGCCCACCAACAATCAACACCACATACCACAATGCTGGACGCACCTGTAATCTCAGCACTCGGGAGGCAGAGACAGGAGGATTGCTGAGTTCGCGGCGGCTTGCCTGGGCACCATAGTGAGCTCAGGGCCAGCCTGAACTACAAAGCGAGACCCTGTCTCAAAAGCAAAAAAAAAGAAAGAAAAATGACGTAAAATACTCTGGACTCTAGGGGTGCAACTCAGTGGCAGAGCAACTGCCTAGTGCACCAGGCCCTGGGTTTGAACCCCAGTACCGCAAAAATGAAAGTAAGCCCTTCGCCATGAAAAAGTACTGTGGTGGATCCTGGCGTGCAGGGTGCCACCCGGCTGGGCCCCAGTCCTAATTGGGCAGGATCAGGCACAGGGACTTGCCTCTGCCTGCAGGAGCCATGGGCCCTGGGGTCTGGGATCTCAGGGGCCATGTCCCAGCTGAGCCATCTGCTGCCTCCCAGAAATCTGTGCAGTGTATAGCTGACAAAGTTCTGGGACTGGCGCTCTCTGGGGACCCTGCTGCCTCAATGAGAGGCTCCCATTTCAGACCACGGGAGCAGGGACCAGAATTCTGCCCTGCTGAGGCCACCAGGTCCCTGTGTTAAACAAGGCAGAGACCAGCCCTCCCTGGCTCCTGATAGGCAGGCCTCTAGAGAACACCTGTTGGAAGGCTCCTGAGTTTTCCACGACCCCACGCCTGCAAGGGATGGGACCTTCCTCACACTTTCAATCAACCTGGTAAGCAGATAAACTTCATGTGAAACCTACCCATCAAAGGCATTCACAGGTTCTAAAAAAACTTCATTCCCACCCTGCTCCTTTCTATGCCCAGCTGCTGCCCTTCTTCCACTCCAGGGACCATGACATAGTGTAAGGACCTGCTCAAACCCCTGGATGCCATTCCCCACCAAAGCCACTGTCACACAATCAGCTTGAAGGTTTGGGGATTTCATAAATTCCTGAAAATAAACCTAATCTTATTTAGCAACTCCAATGGGGCTGGGGATGAGTCTTAGTAGGGGACCACATGCTTAGCATCCACAAGGCCCTGGATTCAGTCCCCAGCACCATAAAAATGAAAGAAAAACAGACAAGATGGTAAGACAGATGAACAGATAGATATTCCATGGTGCATTCCTGCAACCCCAGCACTTAGGTAGCTCAGGCAGGATGATCTACATAGTGAGTCCAAGGCCAGCCTAAACAGCTGAGCAAGACCCACTCTCAGAAAAAAAGGACTTCAAACCAAGCAATGGTGGCACATGCCTGTAATCCCAGCATTGAAGAGGCAGAGGCAGGAGAGGCACAGGAAGTTCAAGGACAGCCTGGATTACATAGTGAGACCATGCTTCAAAAAACAAAACAAGCAATAAAAACGACTTGAGACAAGATGGTCTGTAAGCGTCCACCCAACTGATGGCTGGCGCCTGCTCATTCTAAGGAAGGAAATGAGCCTCTAGAGACTGTATTAAAACTCTCTCTGAAGGAAGTGCCTCATGTACTGGATGCACAAAGATTTCTCAGATACAGCTTGATGAAAAACACCATGGCACAGGACCGTGTGTGAGAGGCTGTTGATTATGTAAAATGAAGGCAAGGACAAAAATCAATATTTATGCAGAGCCACTCAGACCATGAAAAAAGTGATATAAGCCAGAGTCCTAAATCATTATGTGGCCACGGGGAAGGGAAGAGGGTGCAGTGGTTGAGAAGCTGGGGCATGAGACAGGAGCCACACCCAACTC
>PVIC010005360.1:23795-35176 GCA_004025085.1 Thryonomys swinderianus
TGAGTCTCCATGCCCAGCAATGTATGTGGTTACCGGGGATCGAACTCAGGACCTTGCGCTTGCAAGGCAGGCTCCAGAACCACTGAGCTAACCCTCCGGCCCCCACAAAAGGTTTTTTTAAATAAAGAAGCAATTAAGGTTAAATGAGGCCCCAATCCACTACAGCTAGTGTCATTATGAATGATGAGATACACTCAGAGGAAAGACCCAGAGACAGTCGGTGACAAGCCTAGGAGGGTGGCTTCCCAAGGACACAACCTGCTGATACCTGAGGCTGGGGCAGCTGGCCAGTTTCTCTATTTGTTAAGTCACCTACCCAAATTAATTGCTATAGAAGCCCTAGCAAATGAATTTCAGTATAATTTAGAACAATAAAAAGCAAGAGGATGAGACAGGATAAACTCAAGTTCTGGCCCAGGTTTGGCAATTTAGGATCTTATCAAGATCCTGTCTCCAAATGAAGAAAAAGTATTGAAAAGTCTGGAGATGCACCTCACCTGCCCACCACAGGCTTCAATCCCTAGTACTGGCAACAGCAACAACAACAAAAGTAAAATGGAAATTCCATCACGCACAAAGAACTGTGACCAGCACAACAGCCATCATGGCCTCCAGGTAGTTTTTGGCTCTGCGCTGCTCTCCTCACGTGAGCACTGTCAGGAACAAACCCAGGCCACCTGCTTACCTGAACAGCACACCTTTGATGACCTGCCAGGCGTTGGGTGCTGGCTGGGGTGGTGGGTTCTGGGGCTGGGTCTCCGCCGGCGGGTCCCTCCCAATGCTGCCATTGCTGGTCACCTGTGGGGGACAGAGGCTGGAATGAGGCGGGGGAGTGGGCCTGAGACACATGATCCTCCCGGGCTCCACTGTACACAGACAGCGGGACACACAGCGGGCCTGTACCTCAGTCGGAGACCGATTAGACAAAGTCACCTGGGAAGAGTGCTGAGTCCCCTCTATCAGAAGACAACAGCTCCCACATGGCTCTTCTGTGCAGGAGACGTAGTGTCGACCCACAGGGCCCCGTCTCCAGACAGGCACAGCCAGTGCAGGCCGGGCTGGAGTGCAGGAGCCCAGCTGAGGGGTCGCAGGCCTCCAACTAAGACCTAGCAGGCAGGAGGGCATAGGCACAGCGGGCGACACAGGCTGAAGACTGCCATTGCTCCCTGGGGCTAGAGGCAAGGAGGTGGCCACAAGAGGGGTCTTGTGGCAGGTGCCAGCATGTGTGGGCTGCTGGTCCAGCAGGTGAGAGAGACCCAGAAAAGTACAGCCACAGTCTGAGCCTCAATACTGTAAGCCATATGCCAGTGCACGTAACAACGCAGCACACATGGCCCTAGTCACCCAGAAAGGATGACCACATGAGGGACCTGGGAGGGTCTGCACTCAGAAGAAAGAGGCTCTGGACCAGACCCTCGAGGCTCAGAAGAGCCTCACACAAGCCGCGAGAAGGGCCAAGGCTGTCGCGGGCAGACGACACAGCTCCTCGGGGTTCCCCAAGGGCCCTGCAGGTGCCAGGCCCCCGCATCCACTTCCCCACGAGTCCACGGCCCACTCCTCTGCAACGGCTTCTCTGTCCCCTTCGCTCTCAGCAAATGTGTCCAGGGAATAGCAGAGGCCCTGCTGCCAGACAGGCCTGCTATAGAGCTGAGGCTGGCATTTGTCAACCCCGTCACCTGTCACCTCCTTGTCCCCATCACCAGCAAGAGCTCTTTCCTGTCATTTCCCAAAGCACAGGAATGAGTGGGAGAAGCAGCGGCAGCCACCCAGCTTGGGACCCCAGAGCTCGGGCTCCACAGAGAAATTCAACTGTGGAATGGTAAACAGAATAATTAAATATGGTAAACAGAGCTTTGCATTAGGGCTCAGGTCTGTGGTCCCTGCACTCAGGAGGCTGAAGCAGGAGGACCACAAGTTCAAGGGCAGCCAGTGAGCCTCTGTCTCAAAAACAACAGCTGGGGCCGGAGGGTTAGCTCAGTGGTTCCAGCGCCTGCCTCGCAAGTGCAAGGACCTGAGTTCGATCCCCGGTAACCACATATAATGCTGGGAGTGGAGACATGCCCACCAACAATCAACACCGCATACCACAATGCCGGACGTGGTGGCTCAAGCCTGTAATCCCAGCACTCAGGAGACAGAGACAGGAGGATTGCTGAGGCAGAGACAGGAGGATTCGCGGCAGCTTGCCTGGGCACCATAGTGAGCTCAGGGCCAGCCTGAACTACAAAGCGAGACCCTGTCTCAAAAGCAAAAAAAAAACAAAAACAAAACAGCTGGACACAGTGGCATACACTTGTTATCCCAGTACTCAGAAGGGCGAGGCAGGAGGGTTATAAGCCTGGACAACACGGCAAGAGCCTATCTCAGAAAACAACAGTAAGTAAACAGAAAGGTAAACAGAAGAAGTGCTTTGGAAAAATAAGCTGCAGGTATGGCCGGAGGGTTAGCTCAGTGGTTCCGGTGCCTGCCTCGCAAGCGCAAGGTCCTGAGTTTGATCCCCGGTAACCACATACAATGCTGGGCTTGGAGACTCAAGTCCACCAGCCATCAATACCATATACCACAGTGCCGGGCGTGGTGGCTCACGCCTGTCATCCCAGCATTTGGGTGGCAGAGACAGGAGGATTGCTGAGTTCGAGGCTTGCCTGGGCTCCATAGTGAGCTCAGGACCAGCCTGAACTACAAAGCAAGACCCTGTCTTAAAAAAAAAAAAGCACTGGCAGTGCTGGTTATGGCGAAGCAAAACTCAAATCCCACATCCTGGAGGATGAGGCAGGTGGATCACAAGTTCAAACCCAGGCTGGACAACTTTGTGACTCACCAAGACCCTGTCTTAAAATAAAAAATTTTAGGGTCAGGGATTTAGCTCAATGGTTCCAGCCCTGCAAATGCAAAGACCTGTATTTGATCCGTAACCACATACCACAATGCCTGGCATGGTGACTCACGCCTGTAATCCCAGCACTTGGGAGGCAGAGGCAGGAGCACTGCTGAGTTCAAGGCTTGCCAGGGCTACATAGTGAGTTCAGGGACAGCCTGAACCTCAAAGTGAGACCGTATCCCAAGAACTGAATGAATGAATAAAATAAGATAAAATAAGGGGCTGGAGGGTTAGCTCAGTGGTTCCGGCGCCTGCCTCGCAAGCGCAAGGTCCTGAGTTCAATCCCCGGTAAGCACATATAATGCTGGGTGTGGAGACTCACGCCCACCAGCAATCAACACCGCATACCACAATGCCAGACGTGGTGGCTCACGCCTGTAATCCCAGCACTCGGGAGGCAGAGACAGGAGGATTGCTGAGCTCGCAGCGGCTTGCCTGGGCACCACAGTGAGCTCAGGGCCAGCCTGAACTACAAAGCGAGACCCTGTCTCAAAAGCAAAAAAAAAAAAAGATAAAATAAAATGTTTTAAAGGGGTGTATGTCCTTGTGTATGTGTGTGCTTGGGCTATACCCCAATACAAAGCTTTTGCATTCAATTCCCCCATATGTACTGGCAGGATGTGGATAAACAGGAATGCAAAATGGTACTGCTGCTTTGGAAACCATGGCTGTTACTTAGCGCGTTAAACCTGGACCATACAAACTAGCAAACCCAAACCAGGCAGCCCTCCAAGAAACAGGAAGACATATGCCTGCACACAGCTCGTACACAAACCTTCATGCCAGCATTATTTCTAACAGCCCCATACTACAGACGACCCAAGGTTCTCCAATAACTGAATGAATGAATAAACAGTGATGTGTCTAAGGAATACTGAGGAATGGTAAAAAGCAACAAGCACAACAAGCATGGTGGTGCACACCTGTAATCCCAGCATTTGGGAGGCTGAGGCAGGAGGATCACTGCTAGTTCCAGGCCAACCTGGGCTGCTTAGTAAGACCCTGTCTCAAAAAAAAAAAAAAAAATAGGCAAAGGACCAGGGTTTTAGCTCAGTGGTTCCAGCAGCTGTCTCACAAGCACATGGTTCCATGTTAGATCCCCAGTACCAAAAACAAAAGCAAGCCGGGCCAGAGATTTAGCTCAGTGGTTCCAGCGCCTGCCTCGCAAGCACAAGGTCCTAAATTCGATCCCAGTAACCACACACAATGCTGGGCGTGGTGACTCACGCCCACCAACAATCAACCAGCAATCAGCACCACATACCACAGTGCTGGGCTTGATGGCTCACGCCTGTCATCCCAGCACTCGGGAGGCAGAGACAGGAGGATTGCTGAGTTCGAGGCCTGCCTGGGCTACATAGTGAGCTCAGGGCCAGCCTGAACTACAAAGCGAAACCCTGTCTCAAAAAAAAAAAAAAAAAAAGCAAGCAAAAACAAAAGGACAATGGGAACTTTCTGAGGTGACAGAAGCAGCAATGCCCCTGTATCTGCAGGTTCTGCACCCAAGGATTCAACCCACTGTGGATGGAAGAGATTTAGAGAGAAATAACTGCATCTGTACTGCCTTCATGCAGCCTTTTCCATATCATTACCCCATACACGGTACAATATCGCATTTATACCACACTGGGTCTGAGTCATTCAGAAAGGCTTCTGTGCAGCTCATATACAAATACTATTACCATTTGGGATTTTTTTTTTTTTGAGACAGGGTCTAACTACGTAGATCAGACTGGCCTTGAACTCCTGTGAAGCCCGAGGTGGCCCAGACTCTAGATCCCCCCACCTCAGCCCTCTGCTTCCTCCCCAGGTGCTGGTATCATAGGCCTCCATGACCGCACCTGGCACTACACTGTTTTACATTAAGCACTTGGGTATCCAAAGTTGGCTAATGGGAGGTGAGGACTGGGACACCCCCATGGACACAGGGGGACAGCTGTCACCTCAAAATTAAATACCGTCTGGTTGGACCGAATGACACAAGTGTAATGAAAGCTGCTGCACTCCTTGGACCCCAGATGAATGAAGTCACCTCCATCAGGAAGAACCTGTGGCACCTTCTGCCTCAGAGCCTTGGCATTAGCTGTTCCTGTCAACTAAGAGGTTTTCCCCCCACCTAGCTTTCTGACTCCCTCCTTCCCTCCTGCAGGTCTTTGGTCAAATTTGCCTCCTCAGAGAAGCCTTCCCACATCACCCTATTTAATCTGCACTCCCTCGACCGACCCACCTCTCACTTCCTGTTCCCACTCCAGCTCCACTGCTGTCCACAACCCTTACTGCCACCTGAAATGCTGTATATTTTTCTTCCTTACCTTGCGCTGTGGGTCCCCATCCATGCTTCCCTGACCCCAAAGCCGAAATAGAACCTGAGTCCCAAAAAGGCCAGGCCTCCAGCATGTAGTACTAACTCAATCCACATCAAGACAGAAATGGTGGTGCTTGGGGGGGCTTGGTGTCCAGCCCGGCTAAAAAAGGAACAAACTGGCTGTGGCATGGGACTGGGCTGCCCAGTGTGCCACACTAGGAACAATGGTGGGAGTTGTGGACACAGCAGTGACAAGACACAGTTCCTGCTCTTGACCTGTCTATCCGATCTCACAAGCAACCCCCAGGAACAGCGCCCAAGGGAGCAGGGAAGCAGCTGGGACCACAGGACTGCACAGCCCCAGAGGAAGTGGAGTGTAGCCCAACCTGACACTGCCTGGCTCTGCCGTGGAGAATTCTCCACAGGCAGCAGCGAATCCACCTTGTTTACCCTGCAAACTCTGAGCTCCTTCCTTGTGCTCAGCACTGGACTGAGCAGTGGTAATCCCGACCCTGCCCTCCTGGGGCTCCCAGTCCAGTGCAGGAAACCCTGAGCAGGAGGCGGGGCTCCTCACTCCAGTCTGACAGAATCAGGGAAGCCTTTCTAGGGGGAGCCAGGGAAGAACACCCAGGCAGAGAAGGCACAGGAGCAAAGGGCTGCAGAAAGGGACCTAGGCACTACTGGGAATAAGGTTGCTATGGCTGACCCTGCTCTGTCCAGTGATGCTCATGCAGGGGTGATCCTGTCCCTGGGGCACCTGGCAGCATCAGGAGACATTTTTGGTTTCACAACCAGGGAGGGTATGTATACTTCTGACATCTGCACAAAGAGGTTAGGGATGCCGCTAGGCATCCTAAGGTACACAGGCCAGCCCCTAAAACAAAGGACTATCCAATCCAAAAATGTCAATAGTGCCGGGCTTGACAAATCCTGGTCTAAACCTGGATGCAGTGGTGCACACCTGCAATCCCAGCACTTGGGAGGCTGAGGCAGGAGGATTGCAGCAAATTCAAGGCCAGCTAGAACTACACAACGTCTCCAATGGTCAAATCGCTCTGGTGGGGGAGGCTGCCATGTACACAAAGATATAATCTTGATGACTATGACAAAAGTCCAAGTCAGGGACTAGGAGAGTCCAAAGAAGGGACTCCTGATACCTGGGAAGGACAGCAGGGTGAAGTTTGTGTGGTGAAGCCTAACAAACCCAGACTGAGTCTATCCCGAAATTCCAGCCAGATTTTGGCCTGAAGGCAGCTCAGGAAATGATTGTAGAGCTTGTGGAGGAATGAAGATGAGGGCTCTGCCTTCAGGGGCTTCCTAGTCTTTCAGAAGGGAGGTCTTTTCTCCTCTGAAGTTTCCCTTGATTATTGGGGGTTGGTGTAGCCCTAGAGACCAGGGTTCAAGTTACTCTTAAGACCTGGGCTTCCGGGCACATCCAGGTCCTATTTGACACAAGGTTCTCCATCTGAAACCCCGGCTGGCTTCAAACTCAGGATGTTCCTACCTCAACTTCTGAGCCTTGGGACTAGATCCTCTCTTGTCCTGACTCGAAGTCCTTCAGTGTCTTCCCTTTGTCTTCAGGTTAAAGTAAGGTTTTTATTTATGTATTTAGGCAGGTCTAGGTCTTATATGACTCTTTTCTTCAGACTAGACTAAGATTTCTTTCTCTTTCTTCCTCTTTTTTAGAAGCACAAGCTCATTCATTCCAGCACAAGCTCAATAATCATTTCCTGGGCCGGAGGGTTAGCTCAGTGGTTCCGGCGCCTGCCTTGCAAGCATAAGGACCTGAGTTCGATCCCCGGTTACCACATATAATGCTGGGCGTGGTGGCTCACGCCTGTAATCCCAGCACTCGGGAGGCAGAGACAGGAGGATTGCTGAGTTCCTGGAGGCTTACCTGGGCACCATAGTGAGCTCAGGGCCAGCCTGAACTACAAAGTGAGACCCTGTCTCCAAAAAGCAAAAAAAAAAAAAAAATCATTTCCTGAGGTGCCTCAGGCCAAGTCCTGGCTAGAATCACCGGAGAGCTCTGTCCAGGGCTGTTAGGCTTCACCACCCAAATTTCACCTTGCTGTCCTTCCCAGGTATCAGAAGTCCCTTCTTTGGACTCCCCTAGTCCCTGACTTGGACTGTTGTCATAGTCATCAAGATTATAACTTTGTTGGGCCGGAGGGTTAGCTCAGTGGTTCCAGCGCCTGCCTCGCAAACACAAGGTCCTGAGTTCGATCCCCGGTAACCACATATAATGCTGGGCGTAGAGATTTATGCCCACCAACAATCAACACCGCATACCACAATGCTGGGCGTGGTGGCTCACGCCTGTAATCCCAACACTCGGGAGGCAGAGACAGGAGGATTTGCTGAGTTCGCGGCGGCTTGCCTGGGTACCATAGTAAGCTCAGGGCCAGCCTGAACTACAAAGTGAGACCCTGTCTCAAAAAAAAAAAAAAAAAAAAAGATTATAACTTTGTTTACATGGCAGCCTCTCCCGCCAGCAAGGGTTTAGATGGGCCATTTTTGTGCCTCATCATAGACAGGACTGGCCTTCCTGTCCAACTCACTAACCACCGGAGAAATGAAGGCCCAAAGAGAGAAAGGAACTTGGTCAAGGTCACAAAGAGAGTCAACCTCCCTTCCCAACCCACACTCCTCTTCTTTGAGCTGCCTCCCACATCAGTGACATCCCAGTGGGTGGGTCGACAGCACCTTGCTGTCACTTTATGTCTTCCCAGAGGCCTGAACAGTGCCTGCCTGAATCTGTGTGTTGTGCAGCCTCAGTTTAGTTTAGGAAGCAACTAGACAGAAGTCATCTACATCAGGACCAGATCCCTCTAAGAACCAGTTTATACTGAAAGCTGACACCATCCCAATCCAGACCAGCCTGGGTTACCTTCTACATAGAAGGGATACCAAACTTATCCTGGGCTACCTCCTGCAAAGGCCGCAGTTTCGCTGTGACTCGGATTCCCGTCTGTAAAATGGGTCCATCCGCCTCCACAGTCCGTGCCCTCACCCACGATGATTACCTGATTTCCCCCGAGCAACAAACCTCGTAGTTAACCAGCACCCAGATCTCTGACACTGAACAAGAGCCTAGACGCCAGACCACTCTAAGAATCATCTCAGATCCTAGAATGAAAGTCAAGAACCCATGTCCACTGCGTACAATTCTGCGTCCCTCCACACCACCGTCTCCCTGGCTCGAGCACCGAGTCTGTGGCCGCCCGGCGCGAGCGTGTAGGGCACCGGGCGCGCAACAGGGACGGTTCCCGCCACTGTCTGGCCTCCCGGAGAACCCGGGCTCCTAGGCGCCCCGGCCTCATCTGGGCCCAATATTCAAGGTCCCTCTGGGCAAGGAGACCCCAGTGCACCGGAGTCCGCGAAAAGAAGTAAGACACGCTCCATGGGAGGGCCCCCTGCTGGGGAAGAGCCCCGACAGGCCCCTCTCGGCCTCCGTACCTGACCGGAGCCGCTTCCCCCGGCCGCCACCACGGCGCTGCCGGCCCCGTCCACCTCCTGCGCCGCCGCCATCTTCCCGCTCCGGGTCCCCGCCCCCGCCGCCAGCCCCGCCCCGTCCCTGACAGCGCCAGCGCAATCGCGCGAGATTTCCCACACCTACCGAGCCACTGAGCCACCGTATCTGGCCAAAGAGCCTCTGCCACGCCTTTCGGAAAAGCCACTTCCGATTACGAAAGGACCAACCGGGCTACCGTATTCACCCAGCCGGCACAGCCTGTTTGTTTCCCTCAATAAAGTTAGTGCGTCCTCCGAAGTCCCTGAACTTTCTTTTTTTTTTTTTTGAGACAGGTTCTCGCTTTGTAGTTCAGGCTGGCTCTGAGCTCACTAGGTAGTCCAGGCAAACCTCGAACTCAGCAGTCCTCCTGTCTCTGCCTCCCGAGTGCTGTGATTATAGGCGTGAGCCACCACGCCCGGCACTATGGTATGTGGTATTGATTGCTGGTGGGCGTGAGTCTCCACGCCCAGCATTGTTTGTGGTTACCAGGGATCGAACTCAGGACCTTGCGCTTGCGAGGCAGGCTCCGGAACCACTGAGCTAATCCTCCGGCCCTGCCTGAACTTTCTTAAGTAACATTTCCCACAAGTTCTATTCACTCACCCTCCTCTAATCACTCCCATTTCAAAGTATATAAGCCTTCCATGCTATCCTGCTTGCTTCCACATGTCAACTGTTAAGTCTTTTTTCTTCCATGATTCTTGAGCTTTTGCAGCTACCGTAACCCGTGAAAAGGTCCCACTTGAACCCCGCCTGTCTGCATTAAAGGAACCTCTCGGGCCACCGTACACACAGATACGGAACTTTACTCTGCCCTCAGACAACTCTTTTTTAGTTTAGTTTAGTTTGTTTGTTTGCTTTTTTTTTTTTTGGAGACAGGGTCTCGCTTTGTAGTTCAGGCTGGCCCTGAGCTCACTATGGTGCCCAGGCAAGCCGCCGCGAACTACAGGCGTGAGCCACCACGCCCAGCATTATATGTGGTAACCGGGGATCGAACTCAGGTCCTTGCGCTTGCGAGGCAGGCGCCGGAACCACTGAGCTAACTCTCCGGCCCAAGTTTTGTTTGTTTTTTGGCGGTACCCGGGATCGAACCCGGGCCCTTGTGCGTCCAAGATTGACGCAGTACCACTTGATCTAAATGCCAGCCCCATATTGTTTGTTTTTGAGACAGGGTCTCGCTTTGTTTGTAGTTCAGGCTCCCCTGAGCTCACCATGTAGCCCGAGCAAGCCTCGAGCTCAGCAATCCTTCTGCCTCTCTGGCTCCCGATTACAGGCATGAGCCACCACGCCCAGCCAGACAACCCTTTTTTTAAAAAACAGAAAATGCTTTTATTTGGAAAGTTAGTGATAAGTTAGGAAAAGCTGTAGCTCAGGTAGCTGGAGGAGGTTAACTCTGATACAAGGGTTCAGATGGGCCACCTGCAAAGGCAGGAAGCCAGTTTCCAAGGATTGGCTGGTAGAGTGGAGTCTGGTCGATCATTATCTCAGTCTTGGTACCATGATTTTGGAATCCTCCTGGCTAAGGGATGGTTTCCTACCCAGGAAAAGATTGTCTATGTGGTGGTCTTTGCCATGTCGGGCTCGGCATTTGCTGGAATCCAGGAGACCATGAGTTTAGGACCAGGGCTCCAGGTTTCTGGGTGTAGTTTATCTTGTTATCCTCAGCCTTGAAAGGGCAAGTGTCTGAGTTCAATCCCTGGAACCGCAAAAAAAAAAAAAGTCAGGCGCTGCGGGCCAAATAGAAAGGGCAAGTGTCTCCTCTAGGAATATGCGTGGACCTCAGCCTGCAGTGGCTTGTTCCTGTATTTTCAGATTCACTACTTTTCTGCAGGTTAATTCCCATCCTTCATGTTTGTCATTGATTCAGTACATACTCCTAACTATGAAACTAAACACTTATGAGGAGATCACAAAGGTCACAAATCACTGATATGCTGGCTTTTGTGAACTCTCCATGCCTTTGACCCAGCAATGTTACTTCCAGTATATTCCCCAGAATAGTACTTCTCAGCCTGTGGTGAGGAGCTTTGTTGTTGTTGTTGTTGTTGTTCCGGGGACTGAACTCGGGCCCTTATGCTTCTAAGGTAGGTGTGGTACCACTTGAGCTAAATTCCTGGCCCTGAGGGGCTTTAATTTCAAATCTGCTAGATACCTGAAGCTTGAGTTCATATCCTATAAAGTCGAAGAATAAATCCTAGGAACAATATAAATTAAGAGTAGGAAATGCCAGGCGTGGTGGCTCACACCTGTAATCCCAGCACTCGGGAGGCAGGGACAGGAGGATTGCTGAGTTCGCGGCAGTTTGCCTGGGCTACAGAGTGAGCTCAGGGCCAGCCTGAACTACAAAGTGAGACCCTGTCGCAAAAAAAAAAAAAAAAAAAGAGTAGGAAAAACTTTTTAAAGAATAGGAAAAAAATATTGAAATAAAGTATTTTTTTGTTTTTGTTTTTGAGACAGGGTCTTGCTTTGTAGTTCAGGCTGGCTCTGAGCTCACTATGTAGCCCAGGCAAGCCTCAAACTCAGCAATCCGCCTGTCTCTGCCTCCCGAGTGCTGGGATTATAGGCATGAGCCACCACACCTGGTTGAAATAAAGTATTTAAAAGAGAAAAAGGGGAAACTGGAAAATGTGTTGCCCCTTCAGACACCTCTTAACACCACCTTTCCTCCATCAAGCCCCAGG
>PVIC010005360.1:35276-58419 GCA_004025085.1 Thryonomys swinderianus
CAGGCTGGCCCTGAGCTCACTATGGTGCCCAGGCAAGCCGCCGCGAACTCAGCAATCCTCCTGTCTCTGCCTCCCGAGTGCTGGGATTACAGGCGTGAGCCACCACACCCAGCATTATATGTGGTAACCGGGGATCGAACTCAGGTCCTTACGTTTGCGAGGCAGGCGCCGGAACCACTGAGCTAACCCTCCGGCCCGCTTCCTACAACTCTTAAACTTGTACACATTTTGAAGGTGGCCCAAGACAGGATGTCATGGAGGCTGAAGAAGGCAAACACAGACTTAACTCCTACTGCTGAGCGGGGTGCAGATTCAAACTGGTACTGACTGCTGACTGGTTCTTAACATGCGACTTAGCTCTTTGAGCCTGGGTACCCCCTGTTGCAGTTGAGTGGGCCAAAAAAATAGTCTAAGTTCTTGTGCACAACAAGGACAAACTTGCCAAGCATATACCTCATACTATGTAGTAAGTACCATGTTTATTGAAGGTCACAGGATGGTAGCAACAGGAAAAGGCAGAAAGGCAAAGGGAGAAAAAAGGGACTTGACAGTTCAGGATTACTCTATTTATCGGGTTGGATACCTCTGATCCAATATGTCTCCTACTGATACAAGAGATTAAATATGAAAATATTATATCTCCCAACCTTTTAGATGTCTGATACACTGAGTTTGTGTTGTCTAAAATGAAGAATATTTTCTAGGAACAACAGAGGTTAAGAGTAGGAAAATATGTATTGAAAAGATAGCTTCTGAGAGGCCAGAAGGGTTCCAAATGGGTAGTTAGAGGCCCCACTTTATAAGGAAGCTTTTTTTTTTCTTTTTTTTGAGAGAGGGTCCCGCTTTGTAGTTCAGTCTGGCCCTGAGCTCGCTATGTAGTCCAGGCAAGCCTCAAACTCAGCAGTCCTCCTGCCTCTGCATCCTGGGTGCTGGGATTACAGGCGTGAGCCACCATGGCCGGCATTTATAAGGAAATTTTATAGAGCAAAACCTACATGGGTATAGTATGGTGGGTTACAGCTATGAATAAGCAGTGAGGTTACAGGTATAGTCACTTAGGTCATGAGAGATCCAGTGGAGAAACAAGTCACAAAACAAGCGAACAAAGCTTGTCCTAGAAAATGAGAGGCCCAGAGGTCTTGAACACCCACCAGGGTAACTGAGCTCTATTCAGACTTCATTCATCCCTTTATCTTTTGTAGGACATGTAGGGACTTGGTCACTTTGTCCTTATCTCGAGGCTTGATCTTGAGCAGCAGCAGATCTGTCTCCCGCTATGGTTGTGATGTATTTCACCCTTGTCCTGCCTCTCGAAGATCCGGCCCTGGCTGACTGCCTATAATCTTCCTGTGTAACTTAGCTGTCTAATATCACTGTCTCTCACAGATGCCGCTTCTGGCAGTGTGGTCTCCTCCATCTAAACCTGGCTAATCATTAGGATGGTAGAGTCCAGAGAAGAGAGCGAGTCACTCCACTTCTTTGTCTCTAACAGTCCACCCCAGTCCATTAGCTCCTATTCTGCTCCCTGCTGTACTCTCCAGCATTATTGAGAAGAGGGAGCCAGGGTTCAAGTGAAAACCCCAGCCTGGTGCCTGTGCTTACTAGATCAATGTCAGTTCTCTGAATGCACTATATTACCTGAAAGGGAGAGAAGGCTTTGTTTGGGAAAATTCTAAATATGTCCTCGACCTTTTACTGTCTGCTTCCCCTTTTCTCCATGGTCTTTGGTTTTGCTTTTTGTTTTTAAACAGGGTCTCATTTTGTAGTTCAGGCTGGCCCTGAGCTCACTATGTAACCCAGGCAAGCTTCAGACTCACAGCAATACTCCTGCCTCTGCCTTCCCAGTGCTAGGATGACAGGCATGAGACTACGCCCTACATTGTAGTATGTGGTAGCAGGGATCAAACTCCGGATGTTGAGCTTGCAAATCAGACACTGGAACCACTGATCTAAATCCCTGGCCCCCCATAGGTCTTTGTATCTCATAATGGACCCCAGGCAATCCTTGTCTTTCTAGTTCCTTCTGTTCCCCAACCCCCACAGACTTTGTGTACCCCATGTCCAGAGGGAGTGCATCTCCACCATTAGTGGGCAGCTGCTGGGTGCTGCTGTATCTCCAGCACTACCCCCAGTGGGGGTTTCTGAAGAAGAAGAGGAGACAGAAGTTGATCCCAAGGGCCAGCATGAGGGCAGCCATGCACCTTAGAAAGCTTCTTGCCCAGCACCCTTCTGTTATAGGTGACAAGAGTATTGTAATAACTGGTCATGGTGTCACAGCCCTGTTATACCAACACTCATGAGGCTGATGCAGGAGGATGCTAGGAGTTTGAGGACAGCTTGGGCTACATAACAAGATTCTGTCTTAAGGAAAAAAAAAAGACTAGAAAAAAGTGATGTTGAGAAAGGCAAGATTTCATGCAGTAGAGTGTCCAGTGCCACACTGTGGAAGAGGGAGACAAGCACAGGTGTGGCCAAATCTCCAGGGTCGTTTGGGAGGCCGACAGGCTGCGTGGTTGGATCCTTTCACCCACTTGCCAGCAAAAGCAGAGGTGGTACTGAGGAGAGGACATACTGATCCTGCCCTCCCTCCCTTCTTCTCAGTACCAGTGAAATCATTTTTGCTCAAGGATGGACTCACTGGGATGCCCCAGGTCCTCCATCACCAGAGAACAACACCATCAAAGAGCTACTAATGGGTAATAATCACTGCCGTCCTTATTCCAAATGGAGATGTCGCATGGCTTCGGTTCCTTAGTTTTATTTTCTTTTCTTGAGACAGGACTCTCACTGTGTTGCCCAGCCTGGACTCAGATTCAGGGATTCTCCTGCCTCAGCCGCCTGAGCGCTTTGATTACAGACATGCACCACTATGCCTGGCTAACATCACCCATTTTTCAGTCACTCTTTCATCGCTACTGCAACAAACACACCAACTCAGAAGCCACAGATCCCACTTTCTAGCCAAGGACACACCAAGCCACACCTGTCAGTTGAATTTATGAGGTACTGTTTTTTTTTTGGCAGTATTGGAGATCAAACTCCAGACCTTGTACTTTTTTTTGGAGACAGGGTCTCACTGTGCAAATCAGGCTGGCCTTGAACTCATCCTGTAGCCCAGGCTGGCTTTGAATTTATGGCAATTCTTTTTTTTTTTTTTTTTTTTTTGAGACAGGGTCTCGCTTTGTAGTTCAGGCTGGCCCTGAGCTCACTATGTAGCTTAGACAAGCCTCGAACTCAGCAATCCTCCTGTCTCTGCCTCCCGAGTGCTGGGATTACAGGTGTGAGCCACCACACCTGGCACTGTGGTATGTGGTATGTGGTATTGATTGCTGGTGGTCACTAGTCTCCACGCCCAGCATTGTATGTGGTTACCAGGGATCGAACTCAGGACCTTGGGCTTACGAGACAGGCACCGGAACTACTGACCTAAATCTCCGGCCCCATATGGCGATTCTTTCTGCCTTAGACTCCCAAGTGAGGTGTGTGCCACAATGCCCAGCTGAGTGTGGTGGTGCAGGTCCATAATCCCAGCACTCTGGGAGGCTCAAGTAGGAGGGTTGCAAGTTCAAACCCAGCCTGGAAAATGAAGTGACTTAGTGAGATCCTGTCTCAAAATGAAAAAAGGCCTGGTGATATAGCTCAGTGCATAGGCCGTAGGTTCAACCCCTAGTGCTGTGGGGAAGGGGGCAAAGTTAGGGTTTGGAGGTGTGGCTCAGTGGTAGAGGGCTTCCTTAGGAGGCCTTAGATTCCATTCCCCAGGCGGAGCATGGTGGCACATGGCTGTAATCCCAGCACTCAGGAGGCAGAGGCAGGATGATTGCCTTGAGTTCAAAGATAACATGGGTTACACAGTGAGTTCAGGGCTATCCTGAGCTACAAATCAAGACCCTGTCTCAAAAACAAACAAAAAATAGGTTCCATCCCCAGAAACAGAAAAAAAATTACATGTGCCAATTTAAGTAGAGGACCACAAAAATCCAGGCAGGGGGCCAGAGGATTAGCTCAGTGGTTCCGGCGCCTGCCTCGCAAGCGCAATGTCCTCAGTTCGATCCCTGGTGACCACATATAATGCTGGGCGTGGAGACACGCCCACCAACAATCAACACCTGCATACCACAATGCAGGACGTGGTGGCTCACGCCTTAAGCCCAGCACTCGGGAGGCAGAGACAAGAGGATTGCTGGGTTCGCGGCGGCTTGCCTGGGCACCATAGTGAGCTCAGGGCCAGCCTGAACTACAAAGCGAGACCCTGTCTCAAAAAGCAAAAAAAAAAAATCCAGGCAGGGAGAGGGTTTGAAGCCTAACCTTCTGTGGCTTCACCTTTGCCTTCAGCTTCCTCTTCTCCCAGCTGTAGCTACAAAATGTCTCAATCCACGCTCCAGGCCTCCGACTCTATCTATGGTCAGGTCTCCTGGATTCGGGATTTCTGGCTGGACTCTGACCTTGGACAGGGGCGCAAGACAGGATTCCTCTGGTTGCCACTAGGGGGCACCCACTGCCAACCAGGAGCTTCGAGTTCAGATTCCAAGAGGACGGGGCTGGGGACCGAACTTCTAGGTCCTGAGGAGAAAGAAAGAAGTGGGGCAGGAGGGGTCTAGGGTCCAGGCTGCCGAGTTCTTGAGAAGGAAGAGTCTGGGGGCCTGGGCTTGGGTCTTCCAGGAAACAGAGTGGGGGTCTGAGAAAGGGAGGAAGAGCCTGAAAATGGGCCCCTGATTGGTTGGAAGCCATGCTGGCCTGGGCAGTGGTTTGGTTTGGCCTGAGTCCGTGAGAAACAAGTGGACAGAGCAGGGATTGTTCCTGCAGGGTCTCCCCCTCCTGGGGCCTGGCAACCTTGGCTCTTCCCAGGCCCTGGGGACTTTGGGGGATTGCCCACAGCCCCTCCCGGGCCCCTGTTCTCTCCTGGGTCACAGCTGCCCAGCCTCAGGACTGGGAAAGCTGCCCCAAGTGTTGAAAGCCTGGTTAGCATCAATGCCAAGCGGATCAGGAGAGATCCAGGCCGTGTTTCCTAGAAACAGCAGCCCGGCCTTGGCACTTGGGTGCCAGGAAAACCCTCTGTTGCCTCAGCCTGCAGACCCTGCACAGACCTTCCTCAAGCCATGGAGCGTCTGTGTTTGTGTGTCTTGCCCTTTTTTTTTTCTTTTTGAACCCATGGGTGCTCTACAACTGAGCCACATCCCCTTATTTATCTATTTATTATTTGTTGTTTAGTTTTGCTTTGTGTAGCCCAGGCTGGCCATGAACTTGTGATCCTCCTGCCTCAGCCTCCCAAGTAGCTGGAAGTACAGGCATGTACAGCCCCATGCTCTTTACCTGCCGCTCCTCTACCACCCCATCCGACCTGCAGCCAGTCAGTACCTTCCCGCTCACACATACCTGCCAGCAGCACAGCGTTCCTTGCGATCAGCCCCAACCTGCTCATCGGGTCGTCTCCAGGTCCCTCCTGGGCCCCAACACTCTACGTAGGGAGGGTGGTCACACCCCAGGCTGGGGTCACTTCCGCTTGCTCCTGCTCATGGCCTACATGGTCTGAAATGGTCTCCGGTTGTCTTCTTGCTCCCTGCGAGCCAGGATTCCTCTCTGGCCTTTCGATTTCTACTGCGCAAGCGGGGAGCAGAGGCTACAAAAGCTTTTACAGAGCCAGCATCACTAAACTGTTCACAGCTGCACCAGGCCCCAACTGGCCAATGGCTCCTTGGGAAGCCAGGTGAGGATAGGTATCTTCCCAGGGCTTGGTAAGGCACAATTAACGCTGAGTACCTGCAACCCTGGGCAACGACTTCTTAAACTTGGCAGGGACTTATGGGTGCCAGCGTTCCGTTGTCACATGACTATGTCAGAAAAATCCTGGAGGTGGCACCATTCAAGTGTCCACCCAAAATCCAGGTTAGAGCTCAGCAACAGAGCACTCTCCTGGCATGCTTCAGGCCCTGAGTTCCATCCCCATAAATAAATAAAAACAAAAGAAGTGTCACCCAGGGCCTGTGTGCAGCCAAAGGCCACTGCAGATTACCTGTGTTGGTGATCTGCCATCCTACAGACGAGAGAGCCAGACCTTATTGCGGAGAGGTGACCCCTTGTCCCTCTGATTATTTATTGTCAATATTCATCTCTTCTTCGTTCTCATGAACCACCCTTCCAGTCAGGGCTACCAGCACCTAGAAGGTGCTTATTAAATGTTGCTTGGACTGAATCAGTCCCTCTGGGTTGATTCCGGGATCTCAGAGAAGCAGCCACATCAAAGGGAACAAAGGACAGTTTAGTTTCTTTAATTTATTCATTATAAACTCATTGATAAAGATTCAGGCTGGTGTTGGAGGCAGAAAGCTAATAAGTGCTGGGATGGGCCAGTGTAGCCCCACCCTGGGCATTGGGAGGGAGCCTGGGCTCCCCCTCTGCCTGGCTGTCACTGGTCTCCCTGAAGCATTGTCATGATTTGGTCAGTAAAGATGACTGTATAAGTGGTGAAGGCCGCTGAGCCTTTGTTGTACATGTCCCTGGAAAGAAAGGACAGAGGGGTGGCAGAAGAGAAAGAAGCCTGGACCCCTGGGCCTGAGGTAGGAGGCTGGACCCTGACCCCTGGGTCCCAGGCAAGAGGCTGGGCCTGTACCCTGTGTCTGAGGGAGGAGGCTGGGCCCGGACCCCCGGGTCTGTGGGAGGAGGCTGGGCCCGGACCCCCAGGTCTGAGGGAGGAGGCTGGGCCCGGACCCCCGGGTCTGAGGGAGGAGGCTGGGGCTGGACTCTTGAGGCCTGGGTGAAGCAGGTCTCCCAGAGGTCCAAGACTACCTGATCTTCTCATCTACGGTCGGCAGGTATGTCTTCTCAAGCAGACCCTGGGCAGCTGCCTTGGCAGTGTCCCAGTAGCTGGAGAGGGTCTCCTGCACCTGGGCCAGCAGGTCTGGGCTGGCAGGCTCATCTTGCTGGGGCAGGTGGACACCCTGAGCCTCTGTAGGAGCACAAGGGTGAGGGCTGGAGTTAGGGAGCTGATGAGGCTGTGAGGTTGAAACGGAGGCGTGCAAAGAGAGGAGGCTGCGGATATCAGGTCAGAGGCCTTGCTGGAAGACACGCGGCCTGTCCCCTCCTCAGAGACCCTGCTCACCACATCCCAGCAGCAGCAGGATGAGACACAGAGACAGAAGAAAGCGGGTGTCCATGGCGTCGCAGATCTGGAACATGAAGCAGGTGGTGAGGGATGGTCTGGGGTGCCTGTTCCTGAGTCCCTCTCAGGTAGGGGCTGAGATCTGCTCCATCACCCCTCCTGCCTGACCTGAGTCCCTGATGCACTGCCTCAAATGACATATCTTTCCTGGGTCTCCAATTCTACCATTCTACAATATCATTTCTAATTTTGACAGCTTATCCCCCATTTTTTTATGGGGAGAATCTAGACAATTGAACCCAGGGGTGTTCTGTCATTGAGCTACATCCCTGGCTTATTTTATTTTATTAATTTCTAATATTTTCAGTGTTTTGAGTCAAAGTCTCACTATGCAGTCCAGCCTGGCCTTGAACTAATGGTGATCCTCCTGCCTTAGTTTCTCAAGTACTTGATTACAGGTGTACAGCACCACAGCCAGCCTTTTTTTTTTTCTTTCTTTCTTTTTTTTGAGACAGGGTCTTGCTTTGTAGTTCAGGCTAGCTCTGAGCTCACTATGTAGCCCAGGCAAGCCTCAAACTCAGCAATCCTCCTGTCTCTGCCTCCTGAGTGCTGGGATTACAGGCATGAGCCACCACGCCACCACAGCTGGCACTGTGGTACATGGTACTGATTGCTGGTGGACATGAGTCACCACTCCCAGCATTGTATGTGGTTACTGGGATCGAACTCAGGACCTTGTGCTTGTGAGGCAGGCACTGGAACCACTGAGCTAAATCTCCGGCCCAGCCAGCCTTATTTTTTTAAACTTTGGGAGAGAGTCCTGCTCAGTTGCATAGGCTGGGCTCAGACATGCTATCCTCCTGCCTCAGCCTCCTGAGAAGCTGAGACTACAGGTATGCTCCATGCCCAGCTCCAGCACTTTGACTCCAACACCCACTCATCCACACTCATAGTCGAGAACCTGTCCAGAGGCTCACACGGGTCGGCCCCACTGGGGAGCCACAGGGAGGCCTCAGCCATGCTGCCCAGCCCCTGGCAGGAAGACCTTCAGGGAGGGTAGAATTCTCACCTATGCCTCAGAGAGGAGAAGCCTCAGAGAAAAAGAGGTTGGTTGACCCAGGGAGAAGGGTCTTCTCTCACCATTTCCTATTCAACCCTCCCTACCAACCCCAACTGTCCCTGTCTTACCAGACTCTGGCTCAGGCGGGTGTCCTCCCCAGCACAGGGGTGCACAGGCTTTATATCGCTGGACCCACCTCCCGCCACGCAGCTGCTCTCCCCGGCCAAAGTCCTGGCCAACAGAGCTTCCTGGGTGGTGAGGGCAGGCAGGGAAGGAGGTACAGCGATGTCAAATCTCAGAGGGCCTGCACTTAGAGAGTCACCCCTAAGAGAGGCAGTACTGAGGACAGGAGAAGAGTTGGGGGTTCCAGGCACTGAGCAGGAATGGGGCCTGGGGTTTCCATCTGCTGGGAATCAGGGCAAAGAGGCAGGGGAAACCCTAGGGACCTGTTTTCCTACTTGCTCTCCAGCCCTCCCATTTTTTTTTTAATTGAGACAAATTTTCACTATGGAGCCCAGACTGCCCTTGAGCTCATTGCAATCCTCCTGCCTCAGCTTCCCCACTGCCGGGATTACAGGTATGCACTGCCACACCCAGCCAGTTTTTTGTTTGTTTGTTTGTTTGTTTTTTGAGACAGGGTCTCATTTTGTAGTTCAGGCTGGCTCTGAGCTCACTATGTAGCCCAGGCAAGCCTCGAACTCAGCAATCCTCCTGTCTCTGCCTCCCAAGTGCTGGGATGACAGGCGTGAGCCACCAAGGCCGGCACTGTGGTATGTGGTATTGATTGCTGGTGGGCGTGAGTCTCCATGCCTGGTATTGTTGTATGGGGTTACCGGGGATCAAACCTGGGACTTTGCGCTTGTTGGGTGAGGTAAATCTCCCGCCCAGCTTTATCATTTTTGCACTGAGATACTTTTAAGTTCACTGCCTTTCCAAATCCACAGTGTGTGTGTGCTGTATGCATGGGTGTGTGTGTGTCTGTGTGTGTGATTTCTCTGATTATGCTCCCAGAGCCCCTAATGTCCCGCCCCAGCAAGGTGTCACCTCTTCCACTCCCGAATCGCTAGGCGTGAGTGGGGAGGGGGCCGAGCAGAGGGATCCAGACTGGCACAGATAGGGCTCTTTATTGTGGGCAGTGAGAGGCAGCCGCACGCTAGTCCTGGCCCGGGTCCCTGCACAGGAGCCTGGGGCACAGGCTGCGGGTCTTGTTCAAGAGCCTGTCCTTGGAGCTGATGAGCCAGGCATGGGTGCGGGGACCCAGGTCTTTCAGGTGGTCCTCATAGTAGGTCCACATGAAGCCTCGGAGGGCCTCAGGGCCCCTGTGGGAGAGGGGAGAGGGGGGTAGCTGTGGTCTCAGCTATCCCAGCCACGTCAGGGGCTCCTGCCCTATTTATATCTCCTCTCTGTGACTCCAGGCTCCAGACCCAGCAGCCTCCCTCAGACCTGGGGTCTAGGCCTTGGCCCTCCCCACGTGCCGCACTCACCAGAACCACTGCCACCTCTCTCTGGTCCTGGTCACCATGGGCTCCACCAGCCCCTTCAGCCTGCTCAGCCCCCAGCTGCCCTCCTCCAGGCCTGTCGGTGGGCTCAGGTCCTCTGCAGATGCCTGTGCTGGGTGGGCCCCAAGAGCCGCTGAGCGGGCTCCTCAGACCCACCCCCTCCCTGAGTCCCTCCTGGGGCCACATGGCCACCCTTGTCTGTGCTCCAGTGCCTGCCTCCTTAGTCATCCTGGCACTCACCTGCTTCCACCGGTCGCCTGTCCCTTCCCCATGCCCAGGCCTTCCTCACTCCTGTAATGTTTCCCAGCTGATCCTTAAACTTGTGCTTCTCCTGCCTCAGCCTCCCAGCCTGGCCCAATTTAACATCTTTTTTTTTGAGACAGGGTTTCGCTTTGTAGTTCAGGCTGGCTCTGAGCTCACTATGTATCCCAGGCAAGCCTGGAACTCAGCAATCCTCCTGCCTCTGCCTCCCGAGTGCTGGGATTACAGGTGTGAGCCACCACGCCCGGCACTGTGGTATGTGGTATTGATGGCTGGTGGGCATGAGTCTCCACGCCCAGCATTGTATGTGGTTACCGGGGATTGAACTCAGCACCTTGAGCTTGCGAGGCAGGTGCTGGAACCTCTGAGCTAACCCTCCGGCCCCCAATTTAACATCTTAAATGCATGTGCAGCCAGCTGTGGTGGCGCAGGTCTGTAACCCCAGCGCTCCAGAGGCCAAGGCAAGAGGACCACTTGACTCTGAGGCAGGTTGGGCTATGGAATGAGTTCAAGATCAGTCTGACCGACACAGTGAGACCATGTCTCAAAAACAATAAATTAAAAAAATAAACATAAATAAAAATAAATGCACATGCAAAGCATAGACCTTCATACCATACAATGACAGACCCCACACACTCAGACTCCTACATGTGCCCCACAGGGAAGTGTGCACATTAGTACATACATGCCTGTTCTCGACACACACATTTACCACAGCGTGGGCTTCTGCTTGCACACATACACACACACACGAGATCACTGTCGTGTGCCTACTCCACCCGCATTTATTCTTCACACTCAGCCCCGACACACGGGTATACACGCACACGCCCTGCTGGGCCAACAAGCCTGTACCCCCCCTTTCATGCCCCCAAACCCGCAGCGCACACAGACACCCCCTTGCTGCTGTGGGCCTCTCACCCGCCACCTCCCTGTCCTCACCCACAGCACAGGCCAGGACCAAGATGCAGAGATGGAGACAGAGGGCAGGCAGCGCCTGCAGCCCACACTTTGGGAGAGACATTTCTGGGGGCTCTGTCCTTCTGCCACACTGCACTCGGCACTCCAGGCCTCAGAGGCACGAGCCACACTGTGCTGTGCCCTCCCCAGTCACCACCCACACCCTTGGCAGGGACTCTAGAGAGGTCACGCCACCCTGCTGCCCTCCCTCCTTCCCACTCTCCCACCCCTTGCCTGACAGATGACAGGGGCTGCCAGAGATGACAGAACCTCCTGTCCCCAACCAGGTTCTAATCTACACACAGACAGCCAGACGCAGACAGCCCCTTTTCCGCCTCAGTCCCCTGCTCTGTAGAATGGGACCGAAACCCACCTGAGGGCATTGATTGAACACACCAAGACTGATGGCACAGGTCTATGATCCCAGTACTACAGTTTGAGGCCAACCTGGGCTATGTAGTGAGTTTGAGGCCAGCCTGGACTATATAGGGAGACCCTGTCTCAAAAAAAAAAAAAAAATTAACCAGGGGCCGGAGGTTTAGCTCAGTGGTTCAGGCGCCTGCCTCGTAAGCGCAAGGTCCTGAGTTCAATCCCCGCCCCCAGTAATCACATACAATGCTGGGCGTGGAGATTCACACCCACCAACAATTAATACCACATACCACAGTGCCGGGTGTGGTGGCTCACGCCTGTAATCCCAGCACTGGGGAGGCAGAGACAAGAGGATTGCTGAGTTCGAAGCTTGCCTGGGCTACATAGTGAGCTCAGATCCAGCCTGAACTACAAAGCAAGACCCTGTCTCAAAAAAAAAAATTAACCAGTGTCGGGTGTGGTGGCTCACAGCTGTAATCCCAGCACTCGGGAGGCAGAAACAGGAGGATTGCTGAGTTCAAGGCTTGCCTGGGCTACATAGTGAGCTCAGGGCCAGCCTGAACTACAAAGCAAGACCGTCTCAAAAACAAAACAAAAAAAATTAACCAACCACCCTCAAAAAACTAAAGCCACCAGCTTGTATGGGGGGGAATGAACTTTCTGGGAGGAGAAAACGGTGCTGGTTACACAGGACCAGCGTGTAGTTCCTCCTGCCTCAGCTTCCTGAGTAGTTGGGATGACTCTCCTGTGCCACCATCACGGCTTGTCAGCTGTTTCTTCTTTAGCACCCCTTTCTCTGTGCTCCCTGTGTACATCGGGTGTCCCCACAATCTGTGAGATGGGCATCTTGACATTCCCTTTTTACAGATGAAAGCCAGGCAGTGGTAGTGGACATTTGTCATCCTAGCACTCAGGAGGCTGGGGCAAGAGGATCTCAGCGAGTTCTCTGCCAGCCCAGACCTTTTCTCAACACAAAATAGTACAGAGGAGCAAAGCAAGGCTGCAGGGGTGGTGGTGGTGGGCTTGAGCCACCTTGTCACACACCAGGCCGAGCCAGGTCAACCTCTGTCCCTTCCCACCAGCACCCAGAAGGGCAGAGGGGGAGGCTGGAGGCAGTGAGGTCCCGGTCCTCGCTCCCTGCTCCAAGGTCAGCACAGGGAAGGCCATGGGGTGTTTACTATTTGCTGCCTGCAATGTTTGTTCATCTTAGGACAGGGACAGGCTGAGGGTCATCAGGGTGGACCTCAGAGGTAGCAGGAAAACAACTGTGGGGTGGGGGATGGGAGCAGAGGCCAGCAGTAGTAGGGGCCGGAGGATACCTCCAGGACCCCTATGTATTCCAGAGTCTGAAGACTGTGCCCTCCAAGTCACCGGGCCCAACTCCGGGCCCCAAAATGACTCTTTTCTTGCCGGGCATGGTGGCTCACGCCTGTAATCCCAGCACTCAGGAGGCAGAGGCAGGATTGCTGAGTTCCAGGCTTGCCTGGGCTACATAGTGAGCTCAGAGCCAGCCTGAACTACAAAGCAAGACCCTGTCTCAAAAAAAAAAAAAAAAGACTTTTCTCTTCTAAAATCCATAGGCCTCCAGGTCCCAGCCAGGACCCCCTCAGGCCTTGAGGACACATGTACATCTCCTTCATTTTTGTGGGGTTTTTTTAGACAAGGTCTCACTATGTAGCTCAGGCTGCCTCAAACTCACGGTGCTACTCCTGCCTCAGTGATACTCCTGCCTCAGTTTTCTGGGCCACCCCACTCTCCTTGATCATTTTTTTTTTTACTCAAGTCTCTAAAGAGGATGCTCTAAGAAGCCAACTACCTGCTTCCTCAGGTGAAAGAATTTGAAATGCCCCTTTTTTTGGTATGTGTGTGGTGGTAGGGAGGCTGGGATAGATTTCAGTACCTTCACTCTGAGCTACATCCTCAGGCCTTTTTATTTTGAGACAGGGTCTTTCTAAATCACTATTTTGTCCAGGCTGGGGTCGAACTTGTAATCCTCCTGACCCAGCCTCCTAGAGGGCCAGAATTATAGGCTTAACCCTGTCCAGAGAAATGCTCCTGCCCTTTCTGCCTTCTCCCAGGGAGATCTTTATCTACTCACTCCTTTTCTTATCTCAGTTTTCTTTTCTCATTCATATTCCACTGTTCACCCTTGGGGGCTGGGAATGCAGATCTGAGGTACATCACTTGTGTTTGTCTAGCATCCTGTGACCCTGGCTTCCGTCTCCACCACTGCAAAACCCGTAAAATCTGGGTTTGCAACTGTGTGCAACTCCCCAGGGTCCAGTACATTTGCAAGGTTGCGTAACCATTGCCAGGATTTCTAGAACATTCTCATCCCACAGAAAGCTATAAACAGGGGCAGTCCTGCCTCTTTGTCCTCCTCTGGACCTTTCACAGAATAGACTCAGATAAAATCTGGCTTCTCATACTTACCATAGTGTTTTCCTAACTTTTCCTTCTGGTTTCATGTGCCCACATTTGTTTTCTTTTTCTTTTTTTTTTCTGGTACTGGGATTGGACCCCGGGCCTTTGCACTGAGCTATATCTCACCAGGCCATTTTATTTTTATTCTGCCACACAGTCTTGTTAAGCTGTTGAGTTGCCCAGATTGGTCTCAAACTTGCTGCAAACTTGTGACACTTCTGCCTCAGACTTCCCACTAGCTGGGATTGCAAGTATATGCCATCATAACTGGCCCATGTCCATTGTTTGACT
The DNA here is from genome assembly GCA_004025085.1 of Thryonomys swinderianus. Classification (NCBI taxonomy): domain Eukaryota; kingdom Metazoa; phylum Chordata; class Mammalia; order Rodentia; family Thryonomyidae; genus Thryonomys; species Thryonomys swinderianus. The sequence goes on from PVIC010005360.1 coordinate 49,243, forward strand.
TTCTCAAAAGCCTGGCTGTACTTCTTTATATGACTGAATAATATTCCTCTAAGTAGACACTAGGTACACATACACACACACACACACACACATACACACACTGATCAAGGCCAGCGCCACCATACCTAGACTATTGTTTTATTGAGAAACTGCTAAACTTTTCCAAAGCAGTTCCTTTCATCTTTTTTTTTAAGATAGGGTCTCACTTTGTAGTTGGGGCTGGCCCTGAGCTCACTATGTAGCTCAGGCAAGCCTGGAACTTAGCAATCCTCCTGCCTCTGCCTCCTGAGTGCTAGGATTACAGGTGTGAGCCACCATACCAGGCCTTGTTGTATGTGGTACTGATTGCTGATGGGCATAAGTCACCACCCCTGGTACTATTGCATGTGATTACCCGGGATCAAACCAGGGACCCTACTCTTGCTAGGTGCCTAGAACCACTGAGCTAAATCTCCAGCCCCATTCATCTATTGTTATACAAAGTTTCTAGTCCATTTTTGCATAATGAACACTTAGGAAAATACTATTGCTCTTCCTGTGTCTCAAGCACACTAGTGATCCCCGCCCTCAAGAGAGGCTGAGGTGGGAGGATAGCCACAAGCTCAAGGCCAGCCTGGGCCATATAATGAGGCCCTGTCTCAAAAAAACCAAACTGAACCAAACACTGTAGTGCTTTTATACATCTCCCCAGTTCTCCTTGGCCAACTAGAGTTAACAAAACTTAAAAGCCCAATCTCTCCCCCAGGATCCTAGCGGGCCACCCCCCCCACCCCGGGAGTCCTTGTCCCTGCCTCCCCTGCGTGTATACATCAGGAAGTGCCACTTCCACTGGGGCAAAAGTCCAAGGCTATGTCTCGCTGTGATGAGTCCTTTGCACAAACCCAAAAACAGCTGTGTAGGCTGTAAAGTCGGCCCCAGAAACAGGAAACTGCGGTGAGAATTCATGAACGATAGTGAGTGTGATCCACATCTGCTTGGCAGCTGCTCTGTGGGAAGTGAATGAATGTTCATTCATGGATTCAAGATTGGGTTTTTTTTCCTCTCTGGTACTGGGATGGAACTTGTGACCTTGTACTTGTGAGGTAGATGACAGCACCACTGAGGTACATCCTTGGCTTTTTCTATTTTTTGAGATAAGGTCTCACTTTATAGTTCAGGCTTGCCCCTGAGCTCACTATGGAGCCCAGGCAAGCCTCAAACTCAGCAATCCTCCTGCCTCAGCCTCCCAGAGATGGAATTCCAATGCTAGAGAGCTGAGGAAAGGAGACAGGGAGCTAGGAGGGGTTGAGGTATGGCCTCAGGGCACAGGGTCCATGCCTAGAACCTTCCCCAAATAAAAAGTAAAAGGGCCATCCTCACTCTGATAAGGGCTCTTAGGAATGCAATGCATTAAAACACAGTTTTAGGGGCCAGGGATTTAGTTTGGTGGTTCCAGCGTCTGCCTAGCAAGCACAAGGTCCCTGGTTTGATCCCAGGAAACCACATACAACAATACTGGGTGTGGTGACTCACGCCCACCAGCAATCAGTACCACACACCACAATCCCTGGCATGGTGGCTCTTCTCCTGTAATCCCAGCAGTCAGGAGGTAGAGGCAGGAGGATTGCTGAGTTCCAGGCTTGCCTGGGCTACATAGTGAGATCCTGTCTCAAAAAAACAAACAAACAAACCAAAACAAAACAAACAAAATCATACTCTTTGAGTCTGGCATGGTAGTGCACACCTGAAACCTAATGGTGGAGAGGCTGAGGCAGGAGGATCTCTGGGCTTTCCTAAGTGCAAAGCTAGCCTGAGCTACACAACTCAGGCTCTGTCTCAAAAAACAAAAAGAAAAAAAAATCCTTGGGGTGCCTGCAAGGGTCCCTAGGGTGTGGCCCCACATGCTCTGCCCCCCTGAAGCACACACAGGAGAATCTCAGTAGGACCTTTATTGGGGGAGGACCTGTGCATCGTAGAGAAGTGCTCGCTTAGGTGTCGCCCCAGGTGCTTAGGAGAAGGTGCTTTTGAGCTTTTCCCTCACTTTGCTGACAGTCTCTGAAAACCAGCTCCTGTTGGGAGACACAGGGAAGGGTTACAACATGCCCTCCTCCCACCCCACTCTCTCATCTTCCCTGTCCTGGATTTCTGTTCCCCTCGTGGGGTGAACAGGACCCTGAGTGGGTTAGTGTCTGTGGCTCGGTTTCCCAGGTGGACCAATGCAAAATTTGTCAACTATCCCAATATCCCACCCCCACTTTCAAGGTCTGCTATCTTTTCCTTCTTTTTATGTACTTTTTGTCCTTTTGAGATGGGGTCTTGCTATGTATCTCAGGTGATCCTCTTGCCTCAGCCTCGAGGGCTGGGATTACAGGTGTGCACCCTTAGGCCAGCACCAAATCCTCTTTAAACTCTCTAGAGAGATTTTATCCATGCTACGCCCTTAAAGGCCTCTTGCAGCCTCTCTCCTACCCCTATACCTCTCTCACAGTTGGAAGATCCAGTTCTCCTTATCTAAAGCCCTTCCTGCCTCAGGCCCTTTGCCCTTGGCCTCCACTGGGATTATTCTTCCTCGGTTTAGTTCTGGCTGAATTTTCTCAATCATCCAGATTTCAAATTAAAAACCACTTCTTGCCGGGTGTGGTGGCATATGCCTTTCACCTCAGCACATGGGAAGCTGAGGCAGGAGGATTTGGGTGAGTTGAGGCCAACCTCGGGTATCCAGTGAGTTCAAGGCCAGCCTGGACGACATAACAAAACCGTATCTCGAAAGAAAAAAAAAGGTCACTTCTCAGCTATCAGATCTATAGAAAGCCCACCCTAGTCCTCCGTAGTCACCCATTCCAAGTGCTTTGCCCTATTTTGAAATTTGCTGGGTGTGGGGGGCTAGACACTAGAACCTACCGTCTGTCCTGCTCCCTGATTAGAATGTCAGCTGGGATGTTATCTCGTTAATTACAGTACTGTATCATTCCCTACCTTGCATAGCTTCCTGGCACATAGCAGATGCTCCATAAATATCCATGAAGTTAGCCATGGTGGCACATAATAATTCCAGCCCTTGGGAGGCTGAGGCTGGAGGATCACTATGCATTTAGTGCCAGTCTGGGCTGCATAGTGAGTTTACGACCAGCCTGATGAAGCATTTAATCTGCCCAGCACACGCATGAGGGTCTTTTCCCTTTCTGCTCCTCTGAGATGCCCACTTTACTGGTGAGGAAGCCAAGGCTCACAGTGGCACTCCTTTCTCAAGAGCCCCTGGGCAGTAAGGTGTGGAGATCAGTCAGAACCAGCTGGGGAATGTGGCCAGGCTGAAAGTTGGAACCTGTCCCCCTGACTGAGCACCCTGAGATCTCGCCCTGCAGCCACAGGAGTGTCCTTAACCTTGGGACCTGGGGAGGCTCCTCACCGGGTCTTGGCAGGAAAGTCACTCTGCTTGATGTGCTCGATGGCTGCGCGAGCCTTGTCCTCCAGGGTACTCCCGAACTCCTTCAGCTTGGCTGGAAGCCCCTCCAGAGCACTGCTGAAGTCTGGGGCTGCCTGCGCGGGGGCTGGGCCTGCGGGCACCCGAGCCAAAGGTACCGAAATGTTAGCCATCAGTTTTTTTTTTAGTGTCTCATTATGTAGCTCGTACTGGCCTTGAACTCACTATGTAGCCCAGGCTAGCCTTGAACTTCGGACATCTTTCTGCCTCAGCCTCCTGAGCAGCTGGAGCTTCAGGTCTCATTCCTCCCTTACCTTCCAGAGCCATGAACAGGAGGAGCCCCAGGACCGGCAGCGACAGGAAGAGCCTCATGTCTGCAGAGGGCGTCTGGGAGTGAAGTGGGGGTCAGTGGGCTGCTCCCCTCCCCACCGCGGCCCCTGCGGCCTGCCCTTTAGCCCCTGCGAAGGGAGACCCTCCCCGCGCCCAGCACCCACCTGGACCTGTGGTCAGAGCAGTAGGGCTCGGCTCTGCTCGGTGGAGCGGTTGTGCGGCTGCACCGCCTTTATTCCCCGGGAGGGGGCGGGGCGGCCGAACTCTTGCACTCCGGGCCCCCGGGGCCCTTTCCCTCCTCTGACCTTTCCCCTGGGCGGGTGCTCAGCAGGCCCACTCACTTGTCCAGGACTGGAGCTCAGCCTGCCCAGCCCCTGCCCCCTCAGGCAGCCTCATCCTCGCCCTGGGGCATCCATGGGCCTCATCCCCAGCTCAGATGAGGCCCCCAAGACACCTCTCCCACCCGCTCTTCATTTTTTATTTGTTTATTTTAATTTTAATTTTATTTTGAGACAGGGTCCCTCTTTGTAGTTCAGGCTGGCCCTCAGCTCACTATGTGGCCCAGGCAGACTTCGAACTCAGCAATCCTCCCATCTCTGCCTCCCCGAGTGCTGGGATGACTGGTGTGAGCCACCATGCCTGGCACTGTGGTATGTGGTGCTGATGGCTGGTGGGTGTGAGTCACCACGCCCAGCATTGCATGTGGTTACTGGGATCGAACTCAGGGCCTTGAGCTTGTGAGGCAGGTGCTGGAACCGCTAAATCCCCGGCTCTTTATTTTTATTTTTTAGAGACAGGGTCTCACCAGGTAGTTCCTGTAACCCAGGTTGGCTTGGAACTTGTGCCTCAGCCTCTGGAGTGCTGGGGTTACACCCACCTCTCCTCCTCAGCTCACTCTTTTTTTTTTTTTTGAGACAGGGTCTCGCTTTGTAGTTCAGGCTGGCCCTGAGCTCACTATGGTGCCCAGGCAAGCCGCTGCGAACTCAGCAATCCTCCTGTCTCTGCCTCCCGAGTGCTGGGATTACAGGTGTGAGCCACCACGTCTGGCATTGTGGTATTCGGTGTTGATTGTTGGTGGGCGTGTCTCCACACCCAGCATTATATGTGGTTACCAGGGATCGAACTCAGGACCTTGCGCTTGTGAGGCAGGCACCGGAACCACTGAGCTAACCCTCTGGCCCTCAGCTCAGACTCTTAACTCTAGGATCTGCCTCCCACAGGAGCCACCACCAGGGTTCTTTCAGGTGGCCCTTGAAAGGCCACTCCATCCTCCCGCCTTCTAGGCTGACCCTGATGCCATCCAGAGTCCTAACCCCTGACCCCTCTGCACACTGGGGATTGAACCCAGGGACTCTTCCACTGACCTCCATCCTCAGCACTTATTTTTATTTTTATTTTTTTTTGCTTTTTGGAGACAGGGTCTCGCTTTGTAGTTCAGGCTGGCCCTGAGCTCACTATGTAGCCCAGGCAAGCTTCGAACTCAGCAATCCTCCTGTCCCTGCCTCCCGAGTGCTGGGATTACAGGCGTGAGCCACCACGCCCAGCATTATATGTGGTAACCGGGGATCGAACTCAGGTCCTTGTGCTTGCGAGGCAGGCGCCGGAACCACTGAGCTAACCCTCCGGCGCAGCACTTATTTTTTTTAGATGTCTCCAGTAATTGCCCAGGTTCGAGTTTGCCATCCTCCTGCCTCAGCAGGGGGGTTACAGGAACACATCAATGTGCCTGGCTCTGGAATTTTATTTCATTCTAATTTACATTTCTCACTTTGCAGCACCAGTATGTAATAATTCCCTTCATCATGGGGAGTTGGTGAGAGTATTTAAGGCATCTTCTTTTCACATTCCTTGCCCCTTCTGTGTTCTTCATTTTACCTCCTCCAGACCCTCCCCTTCTTGTCAGAGATTAGTCTCTTCCACCTGTCTGGACTGCAGAGAAGCAGCACAGAGCCTCGCCCTCCTCCTCCACCTGGCCCCCTGTGGCTTGCTCCATCCCTGCCATCGCTCTGGGTCCCCTTTCTGGCTCCCAGCCCCCCACCAGCACATCCTTCCCTCTGGGCTGCCTCTGACCGCCAGTGACCCCACAGCTGGTGGGGAGGGTGGCTGGCCTTGGGCTCCTACAACTGCGTGCCAGCACGGGGGTAGAGGGTGGTTGTGAAAGACACCAGGCTGGCAGCATTGCAACATGCCTGGGCCGACTCAGAGCTTCCAGTCCCTGAGGGCCCCCAGCTGGGCGGCCTGCTTCCTCTGCAGAGCCTGGTGTACTCCCCAGACATCCAGCTGATAATCCTTTTTAATTTTTTTCTTTTCTTTTTTTTTTTTTTTTTTGAGACAGGGTCTCGCTTTGTAGTTCAGGCTAGCTCTGAGCTCACTATGTAGCTCAGGCAAGCCTCGAACTCAGCAATCCTCCTGTCTCTGCCTCCTGAGTGCTGGGATTACAGGCATGAGCCACCACGCTCAGCACTGTGGTATGTGGTATTGATGGCTGGTGGGCGTGAGTCTCCACGCCCAGCATTGTATGTGGTTACCGGGAATCGAACTTAGGACCTTGTGCTTGTGAAGCAGGGGCAGGAACTACTAAGCTAAATCTCCAGCCCCCTTCTTTGTTTTTTGAGACTGGATCTTGCTACATACTTCAGGCTGGCCTTGAATTCAGTATGTAGCCCAGGCTAGCCTCAAACTTTAGGTGATCCTGCTGCTTGAGCCTCCTGAGAGGTGGGATTACAGGCCTGTGCCCTCACACGTGGCTCCTGAAGTCCTGACTGCCTAAAGGTGGAGGACCAACCTCTATTTTGCCAGTCTCATCCTCCTCTCAGCCACATGAGTTTCAGGTTTATAGATGGAGAAACTGAGGCAAAGGGAAGAACATTCTAGAATTAGTGAGAGGTAAGGAAGAAAGGGGTCTTTGTCCTTCTCCTTCTCAGACTCCCGGCTCTTTCTCTTCTGGAGACCCCTGCTGGTGTCAGCCCTGCGCACCCCACTATAGCAGCCCCAGCTAGTTAGTCCTGCTGTCCCTCGCAGCCTCCTCCCAGCTCCCCTGAGGTCTGACGGGCCTGCTGCAAGGGCCCTCACAACCAGATCTGCTTACAACTCGCCACTCACAGCAACCATGGCGGTACAGCCCGCAATCCTAGCTACTTGGGATGCTGAGGAAGGAGGAGTCTGAGTCCATCCTAGGTAATTTTGAGAGACATTATCTCAAAAAATTTAAAAAGTAAAATGTTCTAGTCAGACATGGTGGCTCACACCTGTAATCCCAGCACTAGGGAGGCAGAGGCAGGAGGATTGCTGAGTTCAAGGCTTGCCTGGGCTACATAGAGAGCTCAGGGCCAGTCTGAATGACAAAGCGAGACCCTGTCTCAAAAAAAAAATTCTGAGAAGCAGCTCAGTGTAAAGGTCCCGAGTTCACTCCCCACTAATATGTGTGTGTGTGTGTGTGTGTGTTTATACACACACCTCTCTACCCTTGAAAATTCACAATTTAACACCTGAAGAGGCTGAGGCTGATGGACATGATGGTGCATACCTGTAAACCTAGCACTCACAAGGCCGAGGCAGGAGGATCCCTGAGTTTGAGGACAGCCTGGGCTACATCACATACATAAGGCTGACGCTGCCAACTGCCTGTTTCGTTGACATTGGGGAAACTGAGGCTTGGGAGGGTGTGGCCCTAGCCCTGGCATGGACCCACTAGGTCTGGAGCCCCGTGAGTCATCTCTGGGAGGGGAGCCGCCCCCATGTAGGCACCTGGAGCCTGCTAAGAAATCTCAGTGTTCCAGCTGTGCCAAGGCAGCAGGGGCCAGGCCAGGCCCCCAGACTCAAGCCCTGGCCTGCCCCAGGCTGAGAACTGAGGGGGAGGGAGCAGAGCAGGAAGGCTGTCCAGGTCTGCCCCCGCCTCCCTGAGTGCCAGCTCTCAGCCTGGCCTGCCACCGGAAAGCAGCTGCCTCCTATGTCTCCCCAGCCCCTCAGCCACCGGAAAGCAGCTGGATCCAGCACCAGCCAGGGGCAGTGGGAAAGACAAAAGCGGACAACAACAGGGCAAGGTGGTGCCTGCCTGTTTTCTTGACTGACAAGCTGAGGCAGGAAAATCCCAGGTGCAGACTAGGTTACATAGTAAGACTTTGTTTTGAAAAACAAAATGAAGTGGACAACACTTGGCAAAGGCTAGAGAACCAGGGTGAGTGAGGCAAGAAGTCCTGCCCAGCTAACTGGCGCGCAGGAGGGGAGGCAGTGTGACAGACAGGAGGGGGAGAAAACTAGGCCTCGGAAGAGCATTGTGGGAGGAAGAGATAAGACAGAGGGGAGACAACAGGAGCAGAGAATGAGCCTGAAGAGACGCAGCCCAGGGAAGGAGGCGGAGTCCTATCAGATCTGTGGGCGGAGGGAGACAGGGAACAAAAGTTTGTTCTGGGTCCTTCTGGGTCCCAGGGCCTGGATACTGCCGGTCTTGAGATGGGAAGACCAGCTCATTGCTCGCTGTAGTGCTGTAATGGCCTGTAATCCTAACCACTCTGGAGGCTGAGGCAGGGGAATAGAAAGTCCGAGGCCAGTTTGGGCACTTAACCAGAGATCCCGGTCGAAATGCTGGGCATGGTGGCACACCTGTGTAATCTCAACACTCGAGAGGCAGAGGCAGGATTGCTGTGAGTTCAAAGCTTGGCTGGGCTACACACTGAGCTCAGGATTCAGCCTGAACTGCAAAGTGAGAACCAAACGGGGCCTCCAAGGGATACAGCTCAGTGCAGATGTCCTCGGTCCGATCTCCAGGACTGTAATAATGAGGCCCAGGCTTGGGCCAAGGATGGTGGGGCAAGGGGAGAATTTAGCTCAGGGGTAGCTGATCTGTGTCTGAGGTGGAAAGGGAAGAAAGGACAGCACAGACAGAAAATTTAAAGACTTGGAAAGGAGCTGGCCCCTGGGCCTAGTGGGGCATATAATCCTAGCACTCCGAAGGCTGAGGCAGGAGGATTGTTCAGTTTTAGGTCAGTCTGGGCTCCATAGTGAGTCCAAGGCCAGCCCGAAGCACACAGTGAGGCCCTGTCTCAAAATAAATAAAATAAAAAGGGTTAATGCTGGGTGTGGTGGCTCACACCTGTCATCCCAGCACTCAGGAGGTAGAGGCAGGAGGAGTGCTGAGCTCGAGGCTCACCTGGGCTACATAGTGAGCCCTGGGCCAGCCTGAACTACCAAGTGAGACCCTGTCTCAAAACACAAAACAAAAACATAAAAAGGGCTGAGAGATGTAGCTGTGATACAGCGCCCAAGGTCCAACCTCCAGTACTGCAAGGAAGAATGAACTGACAATGCTGATCAGTGGGAAAGGTTTGGGTTCAATTTCTATTGCCATTAAAAATAAAACAGCCAGGGGCCGGAGGATTAGCTCAGTGGTTCCGGCGCCTGCACAAGGTCCTGAGTTCAATCCCCGGTAACCACATATAATGCTGGGC
>PVIC010005361.1:0-27986 GCA_004025085.1 Thryonomys swinderianus
TATATATATTCTTACACAGTTATTAATTGTTCAGAGATCAGAGACGAAGTGACAGTATAACAGTTATCAGTTTCATCAATCTTTACTGACAGAACTCCACTTTAGAAAGAAATGATGGAAAGAATCCCAATAATTTAATAGAAAATATTTTCCATTTTATTTATAAATTTCTTAATTTATTCATTACTATAATATATCCACTGCCATCAATACAAACCACTTTCTCGTCATCACACAATGGATTGATTTATCAGCAGGTTTTACTGTTTACAGACTTGCTTCCGTTTCACTGTTTATGGACAAGTAATTGATGTAAGTCTAACAGTGATCTTATCATATTCCCCAACTAAAATTCTCCTTAGAATTCAAAGTGGATTTAAAATAACACCCATGATACTTACAATTATATGTCATAAAAACAAGCTGAAACTAGAGAAATGACTAGGTAAATACAAGCTAATTTTGTACAACCTCGTGTGGTGTCTTTCTGAACTAACAGTGAACATGTAATTCTCAGCAGTTTAGAAACGTATTTGATTTCTCATTGGGATCGTGTGATCAGGGTAAATTGACCTCAAGCCTTATTCCTTATTGGGGGAAGTAGTAGTATCTCATCTATGCATGTATTGCCCTGGAGTATAAAGAGCAGACACATATACTCTTAGAAGCAACCTGCCTGTTATCGTACTTTAATATGCTATTTTTAGATAAACATTTACCTTTTAGAATGCAAAGTTTGAGCTAATCTCATGAAATTCTCTTTGTTTAATTTAGAAAACTGCAAGCTGAAAATCTTACTAATTACAGAGATCATGCACCACAAGGGTAAGTTAAGGACAAGGTCACCTAGTTGGTCCAGCACATTAACATTATAGTTTCTTCCTGATAAATATTACACATATATATTTTTTTTTTGAGACAGGGTCTCACTTTGTAGTTCAGGCTGGCCCTGAGCTCACTATGTAGCCCAGGCAAGCCTTGAACTCAGCAATCTGCCTGTCTCTGCCTCCCGAGTGCTGGGATTACAGAAGTGAGCCACCACGCCCAGCTTACACATATATTTTTTAATTAATAATATTATTTAATTAATTTCAATATTATTCCAAATATCTCATGTTCACTTAGAACAGACTAGATAATTCATACATCTTACTAAGTGTATCTGAGGCATGCTTTTTTTATAATAATTAGGTGACATATCTTTTCCATCTTGTTCTTTTATATCAGTAGGACTTTTTTTTTGTTTCTAGTCATACTGACATTTTGCTGTCAAAAATAAATGATAAATTTGAAAGGAAGTTGTGTTTTTCAGCTGCAAAGAGTTTCTCTTGCATTTTAAGGAATAATTAAAATTGAACTGAAAGGGGCCCGAGATTTAGTTCAATGGTTCCAGCGCCTGCCTCGCAAGCCCAAGGTCCTGAGTTCGATCCCGGTAACCACATACAATGCTGGACATGGTGACTCACGCCCACCAGCAATCAATACCACACACCACAGTGCCGGGTGTGGTGGCTCACGCCTGTAATCCCAGCACTCGGGAGGCAGAGACAAGAGGATTGCTGAGTTCGAGGCTTGCCTGGGCTCCACAGTGAGCTCAGGGCCAGCCTGAACTACAAAGTGAGACCCTGTCTCAAAAAAAAAAAAGATGAACTGAAATATCTATCTTATTTTACCTCTTAATTTTTATTAGCACATATCTGCCTTATATAACGACCACGTTCACTTTAGCGAGTTGGTGCATGTACTTAACACGTTTAAATTCATGTTTCCCCTTCCCTTTACTCCCCTTTTATTTTTACACACACAACTCATTTGTCCTATAAGATTTTACAAAGTTAATTATCATAAATATAAATTAAAATTAGACTAATAGGAAAAAACCCTATAAAACATGTAGGGCAGTTTTACTAAGTCAAGGTATACTTTTAGATCCCTTGTCCACAGTGGATTACAATTCCATTTATCTTCTTCCTTTCTTCCTGTGTGCTATGTATGTTATGTGCATATATCTCCTGGGCTTTAGGAGAGGAGCTAGGTAACAATGCCTGGGAACTCCTCTCAGAAGAAGCTGGTGTGAATTCAGTAGACACCTGCATCTGATGAGCAGTTGTTTCCTCAGGAAGGAGGAAGGTTTTTAAGTGAAGACACGGCCTTGTGTCACGAAATACAGGAGCACTGACAACGTAGTGCCTGTGGCTTAATGATAGATGCTTTTATAAAAAATATGTCCATAGCCATTTAATTAAAAATCATAAAATTTTGTTTTTGAAATATCTGCGTATGAATATACATTATTTTTATCCTACCCTGAAGAGATTTATACTACAATAGTTATCATAAAGCAAATGGCACATGTGTGCAAAGACAAACACATTTAACCTGATATAAATTTTACTTAATATATGTGCATATGGATGAAGTCATCACATTAACCTATTGATTCTGTGTATATAGCTGTATCTCCATATGTATCAAAGATTAAGTTAACTTTTAGAAATTAAACTGATTTTTTTTTCTGTTAGACGTCAGAATAATTGCTACCTTTGGAAAAGGGAGAAAAACAACTGGAAAGGTGAATCTAGAGAAATTTCACAAAAACCCTCTGGCAAACTGATTTTGTAAAAAATGGGAAACATTGAACATATACTTCCTAAAAGAAGTTACATTAATTTGCCTTAGTTGCAAGAAGAGATATTCAATATCTTCAAGAAAATGCAAATTCAGTGTTCAGTGAAGTATTAATGCATGACAACAGTGGTTAAAATTAATGCCTTGCTAAGTAAGAGTGAAGAATTAGGGCAACTGAATCATTTATGTATTTCTCATAAAGGTCCAAAATAGTTTACCACTTTCATATAAGCTTTATATATTTTAGAGTCAAATAATTTCTTCTTTATGCATTTAAGTGGAAAAATGACTTATGTAACATTTACAGCAGGTTTATTTATAAAATGTCTCTGACTAGAAATGGTAATTACATTGATTAAAAAGCAAGTGATAAAATAAATAGTATACATTCTGATCCAACACAGGATTACTGCATGGTAATATCAAGTAACGAACTGCTAAGGAACAGGCCGGCAAAGTTGAATCTTTAGAAAAAGCAAGCTCAGGAGAGTAATGAGAAGAAGAAAGTAGAAACTATAACTTGGTTTTTATTAACTTTAGAATAGGCACAGTTAGAAAGCAGAGCAGAGATGGAGGTTGAAAGACATAATACAAAGGAAGGAAAACTTCAAACATAGAAATGTTTCATAATCATAATTAAGGAAATACTATGAAAGTCATTTTACATGTTTTCAATTAACATATATATATGAAAGTGGAACCCTGATTATATTGATTATTTAAATCATTTAAAAGACAAGTTAGTGGACTAATTTTTGGTATACTCAATATAACATACAACACTTGTTTTGTTCCATGTGACATAGGCTCACATTAATGTGAATTGAGTACTATGAAAATTGAAAATTGTGAAAATTTAACTCAATTGTACTATGAAAGCTTGCTATAGTGCAACAATAATTAATTGAAACATGTCCCCATTTGTCTGCACAAAGCAGTGTTGTTTTTTATTGTTACTTAGCAACAGGATTATTTCCAACTTGAATTGAGCTTTCTGTATTAATATAAAAAATATAAATATTTGAGGCCAAGTATTTAGCTCAGTGGCACCTGCTATCTGACTTGCACGTGCAAGTTCTTGAGTTCTATCTCTGGTACCAAGAAAAAAAATAATAAATATTTGTAAGATACTTATGATGCATATTAAGTGGTTAATGTATAGTTATGGTTATTGGTTTACTTCGTACAGTCTGATCTTCAACAAAAAATAAATTCCTAAAGTAAATTTACTTACACAATACATGAGTAATTATGCTATTTATTCAAAGTATCTAGTTGATTTATTTTAACTGTCAAAAATACAGATTAAAAATGGCTTTCATGAGTATCATATTAATTCATGTGTAGAACAATAAAATATTTTGACAAATAGTATTTATGTTTCTGCAAGAAAAAAAAACTATGGGTTAAATAGGTCACATCACAGAAGAGAGATAAAAATATTCTGTATTGGGCCAGAGGGTTAGCTCAGTGGTTCCGGCTCCTGCCTCGAAAGTGCAAGGTCCTGAGTTCAATCCCCGGTAACCACATACAATGCTGGGCGTGGAGACTCACGCCCACCAACAATCAATAACACATACCACAGTGCGGGGCGTGGTGGCTCACTTCTGTAATCCCAGCACTCGGGAGGCAGAGACAGGAGGATTGCTGAGTTCAAGGCTTGCCTGGGCTACATAGTGAGCTCAGAGCCAGCCTGAACTACAAAAGCGAGATCCTGTCTCAAAAAAAATAAAAAATAATAAATAATAAATATATATATATATGTATATATGTATGTATTTAAATTGCTTCTACATCTTGGCTAGGACAAATAATAATACAATGGTATGAAAGTGTCCGTGTATCTTTGAGATTCTGACTTTAAATGTTTGGATAAGTACAAATAGGGTTACAAGGTTATATATTTCTATTTCTAATTTTGAGGAGAATTTCCAAGCTATTTTGTGAAGTTTAATTACCACTTAAATTTCTAGAAATAGTGTCCAGGATTAGAAACATTTTACTCTTTTTAAATGACTGTGCTAACAGTCATACCACTTCTATTGGTATGAAACTATTTTATTTTAATATGAATTACCTTAATGATGATTACTATCTTTTCATATACATGTTGATCACTTATTTATCAATTTATGGGAAATGTCTATGCAAGTATTTATCTATTTTTTATTATTTTTTCTATTGTAAAATTATTCTGCTTAATTTTTTGCAGCATACAGTGATATTACAAGTAAGAAGAGTTAATTTACCATGTGGAAAATGCAACATAAGACATTGAGATATTGTAATAAATTTCACAGAGTAATTTGCACTCAAAATCACCATTATCAATGATAAATTACTCTTTAAAACGTTAACTTACAGGCTATCAAGAAATAATTAAATAAATATTTTCCCATTAAGTTAAAAATGAAATCCATTTTGTTATATTTCCTTTCAAAACTACTTTCATTTAATCAAGTAAATGAAGCCATTATGAAGGGAAAATGGTCCATCATCTCCCTTCTCCATCTAAGACAGAAAGTAAGAACTTTCTAAATAATAGATAAAAGAAATAAACCATAAATTTTACTACACAGCCATGATAGATTGATCCTGACTATAAAAGTTACATCTTAGTTTTTTCTTCCTTGGAGGCATGTTGTAGGTTGTTTGAAATATTTTATATAATACCTGATGATAAACATTCTTGAACATTATTTTTTGCTAATTTAAAATTTTATATTGCTTTTGGAAAAGTCCCTTGACTCCTTCAATTTGTGCAAACTAATTTCAATGAAAATATATTACTTTAAACCTGTTTCATCAACCAATAGAAAATCCTTATTTATTTCCAGTGTGCTTATTTCCAAAATGTTTGTGTATTATATGTAAAATCAGCACCTCTGAGTGCATAACTAAAAATAATATGCATTATAATTTTGAAACGATAAATGACCAGATCAATGTTATTGATTTCATCACCAAAACCTGACTGGTTTCGATTTTATGCAATTTCCATTTTTTATTATTAATTTACTATCAGTTTATATTTTATATCTAGTATCATTTTTCCTATATACATCGTTTTTATATAAAATAGTAATTTTTTGTTTCTACCTTCTAAAAGGTAATAGGATTACCTCTGACACTAGGGCTTCAATTGTCACCATGTGTTTAAGCACTGTATATTTATTTGGCTGACTGTGATACTCCCATAGAAAAATCACAAAACTGCATTTGTCTAAAGAAGCATATCAAATAAATAACAACATAGTTCACAGTGTGAACAATTAAACAAAGATAAAATGTCTATACCACAGGAGAAAGAAGCACAAAATGATGGAATTTTTAAAGATACAGTAAAAACACTATTTCTAGACAAGATTTGTCTGACTCATAAGAAACATTAAATAGACTTTTAATTTTACATATTGTCTTACATTTATATTTTATACTAACATATCCAGTATTAACTTTCAGGCATGTTTTGATATTAGTCTATTTAAAAAATATCTTTCACGAGCAGTAAGTGAAGACGATTCAACCATTAGAATTAACCACAGTAATTTTACAAGCTCTCATAAACAAAGAAATGTATTTCTTTTGCATACAATTTCCAAGACAGCTTTCTTGTCTGTGTACTACTGTTTTCCTGGTGATGATTCAGAAATTAAGAATCACTTCATCCTGAGACTTCTCCATCTTGAAAAACGTAGTAGAAATTCACCGTTTTCATCTCCTGGTCCGACAGAAAAAAGCAGTTATGTAATTAATGGAGGAAAGTATCATGCCTGAGATTTGAAAGTTTTCTGTTCATTTACATTCGAAAATATAAGTTCTGCACCTATCATCAATTTCAACCCAGCAGTACAAACATGTTTCACACTGTATTATGGAGTAAAATGCACCAGGTTTTACTGATCAAGCAGTAATCTGTCTCACTTAATAATTTAAATTTGTTTATTTTTACATTACAATTCATATTTATAACTGAACAGATCTATATGATTAAATATCACCTCTAGAATAATACATATCGAGGGACAGAAGAAAATGAAACTACCAGAGAAACAGTCAGATTATCTAAACTAAAATAAAAACATATTTATAACCCAGAATTAGAAGCAATATAGCTCAGTAAAATAATATACCTTAGGGCCCGGAGATTTAGCTCAGTGGTTCCGGCGCCTGCCTTGAAAGTGCAAGGTCCTGAGTTTGATCCCCAGTAACCACATACAATGCTGGGTGTGGAGACTCACGCCCACCAGCAATCAATACCACATACCACAGTGCTGGACATGGTGGCTCACGCCTGTAATCCCAGCACTTGGGAGGCAGAGACAGGAGGATTGCTGAGTTTGAGGCTTGCCTGGGCTACATGGTGAGCTCAGGGCCAGCCTGAACTACAAAGCAAGACCCTGTCTCAGAAAAAAATATATATAGATATAGATTTATACACATACATATATGTATATATTTATGTGTCTGTGTGTATATATATATATATGTATATATGCATATGTATGTATACCTTGCTAAAGTAAGGACTTATTCTATTGCAAATCTGAAGACAAGTAAAAACTATGTGCTAGATTTGAAACCAAATTATTTTAGGTATATTGAAAACAAAACTAAAGATTCTCTGTGGAAAATTCATACAGAAGAACAACTAGACATATACTCTATCAAAAAGAAAAATAACATAAGCAAAAGATTTATAAACATTGATGATGAACAATTATAGAAGTACTTAACTGATGGATGTATTCTGAGATAATATTACCATGATTTTTCAATTTTCCTTTTTTTTCTGCTTTATTGACAATCAACCCAGGACCTTGTGCTTCACAGGCAGGCACAGAACCACTGAGCTCCAGCTCCTGCCATAACTTTTCAATTTAAAGAAAACTGATAATAAAAATAACTTCATTCAAACAATACATAAAATAATTTTTCTGGACTCATTTGATTTTTACCAAATACTATTTCCACTGCTCATCTGTTTTTCCTACATGGTTTTTTTCCCAGATAAGAAATAATCAGTGAGTGAGAAGTTGTAAAAATATATTCCTTGTTGCATTCAATGTGCCATGGGCAGTATGCATGTATTTTCAATATATGCATTATGAATTCATGTTCAAGCATGTAATTCAGTGTATGAGTTTCAAATTGGAGGTACATTTCTAATCTAGAAACATTATATCAATACAGATGAGAATATTGGAAATGAACTAACGTCTCCACATAGGTACTATATCCTGTAATAATTTCTACAACCTACTCAAACTATAACATTTTGGGGGAAAAATTGGATAGTTACTTTTAAAGTTGTGTCAATAATGTAAAATCCATACTAGTAAATCCTCTTCCTTTGACTAAAGTTAAACGAGGTAATCATCTTTTCTAGCCCTCTTCTTGGCTCAAAGAGTATTATAAATGAAGTCCAAGGTACTTTGTTTTTTTTAACCAAAAAGTTTAGCTACTGCGTAACTTAACTTAGTTGACCGCTTCATGGGACAGACAGTCCTCGAAAGCTGGCTACTGGTGGGGACACGCGTTCTTCGTGCTTCCTCTGCGGAGGGTCACGGGTGAACGCGTCCTGGGGCGGAGGGCAGGCTGCTCAGGGTCAGGACGGACTTGCCCTCAGGCGCGCTTCGCTCCCTTCGTTATTGGCTCAGAGTCCAAATTGCCTGAAAGTTCCATGCTTCTTTTTTTAAAAAATTGTATTCTCGCCGGGCGTGGTGGCTCACGCCTGTAATCCCAGCACTCGGGAGGCAGAGACAAGAGGATTGCTGAGTTCGAGGCTTGCCTGGGCTACATAGTGAGCTCAGAGCCAGCCTGAACTACAAAGCGAGACCCTGTCTCAAAAAAAAAATTGTATTCTTTATTGGTACATTTTATATACAGTTCACAATCACACTCGCTTTTTATTTTCACTTGGTCCTTGAAAGAACTTTTCTTTCCTAAGTATCTACTAGGCAAAACTGACAGTCACTATGTAAAACTGTATTTTGCTTGTGATTAAGTGGAGAAGCAGCAGTATTTTAATTAATTATATAAAACAGTAATGATATAACAATTCAAATAATTTTTACATTATGAAGTTTACAACAAAATATCAAAATGTAACTATATATTAAATCTAAAGCACACTTTAATATACAATATTGTTAAAGAAAACTCTATCGTCAATTTTTTCAGGTTACATCTTTAAGAAAACCAGAGGAAAAAATATGCTACTCAAATATCTAGACATTTTTATTACAGAAAAATTTCCAACATATGTATGTATAACTCATGGCACAGATACAAAGAAAATTATTATGATGTTATAATTGCACGAGGTTTCGAACATTTTATATATAACCCTGAATCATGAAAGGATTTTAGATAATTAAGTACACATAACCCTAATTCTACTAAAGTATCTCATATTCCAGTAAGTTTTTCTATCTTTTACTTCACAGATACACTACCAAAATGTATTCTCTAGGGGTGGGGATTTAGCTCAGTGGTCCCAGCACCTGCCTCACAAGCGCAAGGTCCTGATTTCGATCCCCGGTAACCACATACAATGCTGGACATGGTGACTCACGTCCACCAGCCATCAATACCACATACCACAGTGCTGAGTGTGGTGGCTCATGCCTGTAATCCCAGCACTCGGGAGGCAGAGGCAGTAGGATTGCTGAGTTCGAGTCTTGCCTGGGCTACATAGTGAGCTCAGGGCCAGCCTGAACTACAAAGCGAGACCCTGTCTCAAAAAAAAAAAAAAAAAAAACGCATTCTCTGTTTTCCAAGATTTAAAAATGTTAAAAAAAATTGATTTATCTATATCCAATTTCTTATTTACAGAGACTACATCTAAAATATGTTCATTATGATAAGGGAATATTTACATATTCGGTACTAAATCTCTCATTCATTTCTTTAAAATGTTATCTCTCTGTTTCAAACCAATCATGTATGATTATTGGCAAAACGATCAAAATCTAGACACTATCAAAATTTGTAATGCTCGTTGATCTGATAGAACAGGTTCTTCATTTTTGCTTTTAATTGACACTTCTATGATTAAAGTCAATTTGAGCATATTTTTAGTAATTTTAATGTCCTTGTATATTTATTTGTGTGTAAGTTACCTTTCTTAACACATCCTGGGACTACTGATGAGCATTAGCTCTTGTCTCTATCTCTCTCTCTCCCTCTCCCTCTCTCTCTCTCCCTCTTTCTCTTCCTCCCTCTCTTTCTCCCTCTCTCTCCCTCCCTCTCTCTCCCACCCTCTTTCCCTCCCTCTCTCTTCCCTCTCTCCCTCTCTTTCTCCTTCTCTCCTCACATCAGACCTTTAGTGTTAGAGTTCATTATCTTAAGCCTTCTGACAGAATTTTCTCTGAAATTGTTGACTTCTCACATTGAAAAACGTAGTTTCATTACATTTATAATAAAATTTAAAATGCTCTGCATTGTGGAAGATATCAAATTTATAATTCCTTAATGTAACCAAATATACAAGATAAAAATTAGTTTTGGACTTGTAATTTGGTGAGGATAACTGTTAATTTCTGTTCTCAAACTAAACCATCTGGCTTCCAAAATAGCCTGGGGATGCAGGCACAGGACACCATTCCCAGATTATTATGTTTGAGAAAATGACTGATAGTCACAGACTTCACTTTTTGTTTTAAAATGTATCTATTTATCAAGAAATGAGAAGTATTGGTGTGCATGAAAAGACTGGATTCTTTGCACCCTCATAACCATGTAAATTGCATAGAATCTCACATTTTGCAGACATGTTTTTGAAAATATATCTTTACAAAGTACTAAAATTTAATATATATGGAGGCCATCACTGTTTCCATAGTTATTATGAACAGTTGGAAGAAGAAGCTAAAATACATGTAAATCTGCAGATTCATTTTGTCCATGGCAAAAAACCCAAATGTAAAAGCTATATTGGTAGAAAATCAGTATTTCATCTTCTCAAAAAACAAGAATATAAATCAAAAATGTTTTTGAAGCATCCTGCTTGTCAGCTTGAAAATTCTCATGGGTCATTATTTTATAATAATATTTTTACATTTACCCTGTCAATTTCATTAGTCTGACTAATCTTTTCAGTATCACCTCCTTATCTTTTGCATTGATCTTTAATTTTATGTTACTTTGTTTTATTGCTTTTGTTGGAATATATCCAATGTAATCCCTTTAGAGATTTATGATGGTTGAATTCATTAATCTTTATCTATATTTAATAGCAGAATATATCTACCCTTATAGAATGAGATAGGATTCTACTCATTACCATCTAAGTAATAATGTAGGATACCAACCCTCCTTGTTTTTGGTTAACTTATAGCTCAAGCATAATATGTGATTAATAAATACATAAACTAAAATTCATGACTTAAATAAGAAATGATTGAACTTGTCATATTATAGTTAAAACTAACAAACAATGCCTACTTCTAGGGAATTGTTTCCCAATCAGTTTACTGTCAAAATGAATGGTAAACAAAACTGCATATCAAACACACACTGTATATAAGGAGACTCCTGTCAAAGACAAGGGAAGTCCTGATTCCTTCAGCACATTCAGTGAGCAAAAACCCAGCAAGTAAAAGCCTTTCTTTCCTAGACTAACTGTGAAATGAAGATTTAGCAAAATCGTTGTCTTGACTTGAATAGGAGCTTTTCCATACCCAGAAAAATAACATGCATTAAAGAGGTGTAGCTGCTTCTCCACTAATTTCAGTCACAGCAAATAGGTGTCTTGCACATATGAGCTGCAAAGAAGTTACTGTAGATAGTTGTTTACTGTGTAATGAGCAAAGGATCATTGTGAAAAGTGTCTAAGACAGAACTCAAGTGGCCCCTTCCACCTCACCATTCTTCCCTGTTCTAGAACTATCTACTTCTGATTCCCCTATGTTACCTTAGTAGTTTTTGCATGGTTTGTGCAAACATACTATCATGATTGTTAATCGTCTCCGAGAATATTCTGCTAATGAACCTACATACAGTATTTTTAGTTTGTTGTTTACTTTTTTTGATTACAGTAATCATTTCTACTCAGTAAAATTAATTTTCTTGCTCATAACTACTTAACACTTTTATGTAATCATGGTTCTATACTATGCACGCAAGTACATCATTTATCAAAAACAACCATACAATTGATGTTTGCTTCTATCTTGATGCTCCTTAAGTGTGAAGTGAGATTAACTGCTTCCCTGTTAAAGCGATCGCTTCCTTACTGATTCATGCCTGGTATTTATCATGGAGCTTCAGACTGCTCAGCTCTTTATCTTGTTCACAGAAGGAGCGACATGGCCTGTTATTGTGAGGAATGGGGAAGTTATGCATCATCCGCTGTCTCTGTATCATTTTTCCTTCCTCATTCCAGCTATTCAAATCTACAGAGAAAAAAAGAAAGTTATATTAACTAGACAGACAATGACCTACAACTAACTAGACAATGACCTACAATTATAAAATGCCATGAAATTTAATATTTATAGTCAGTATTAAAAGAGGATATTTTTGATGCTGGTGTTCATTTTAAAGAAAGATATCTTTGAGTTGTTTTCGGTCACTGTCATAATATTTTGTTGTAGCCTCCCAAATTTTCAGAAGAAGTAAAATAAATCATGTGTTTGAACCCACTGGGAAAATGTCCTTTTTGTCTTCTTTTCTTCCATACACCTTCCTCTTACCTTTCCAAGTTTATTTTAATAAACTGTCTCCTAAATATTGCATCTTCTCTTCCATAGTTCTGATAAACATATTTAAGATTTGCATTTATAAAAATAGAAGACTATTTCTTCAAGGCCACCACCAGTTTTATTTGATTTTCTTAAAAAATAAGTGCAATCAAACTAAATTTGATAAAGGATGAAAGACAAAGAACAAACAATAGATCTATCATCCTGGAAATTTACTCATAGTCACATAGGTGACAAGTAATTGAAACCACTTGTGAAAAGCTATTTTAAATTCATTCTACTTAGTATAATAAGACTATAATGAAAATAGAAAAAGCTCAGGAAATAGCAATCTACTTGAGAATATTATCTCTTCACAATAGTTGAGGAAATTGCATTTATAGTCCCAGTGATAGCAAATTAAATGAGTACCTCAGTGAGTGTGGCAAAGAGGTGAAGAGAAAAATCGAGAAAAATCTGAGGCTATAACTTTGAAAAATATCACAGATATTGGAACAATTTAAATTCCAGACTTAAGACAATCACTTCATCTGTTAGTACACACAGAGATCTTTGACAGTGGTGTATAAAGGGCTATAAAAAGAACCCTTTCCTAGAAGTCTGAGCTTTATCTACTTCAGAATTAGATCACAGAATCCTGATGATAAAAGTAGATATGTCAAGAAATCTAGAAAAAAATCAATGCAGATATTTCTAAAGGTAGATGGAAGATGATCTCAGAAAACATCTTTCTATTTAACAATGTTCAAATGCAAACAATATATATTTCCAAATCCTTACTGGAAAAGGTAAAACCTGTTGATATGTCTATTATTGTTGACTAATATATATGTATTATTTTAATAGTCATAAGGATTGATGTTAATGGATAATATTTTTCAGAAAAATTAGTCACTTAAATTTTAAAATCTTCAAAATTGGAGTTAGAAGGGGAGGTAAATTCTAGATGTAAATAAGTAATCACCTACAAGAAAATATAAAATGTACCAACAAAATCAGTTTTAAAAAGCACAATTGAGGGCTGGAGATTTCGATCAGTAGTTCCGGCGCCTGCCTAGCAAGCACAAGGTTCCTGGTTCAATCCCCAGTAACCACATAGAACAATAGCACAACCAGAAATCAGTCCCACATACTATAATGCCTGGCGTGGTGGCTCACTTCTGTACTCCCAGTGCTCAGGAGGCAGAGGCAGGAGGATTACTGAGTTTGTGGCTAGCCTGGGTCAGCCTGAACTACAAAGAGAGACCCTGTCCAAAAAACTATATATATTTATTTATTTAAATTTATTTATTTACACACACACATATATATCACAACTGAAAAATGATGCAACTTATAAAAACCTTGTATGAGAAACAGAGGTATGGGGAGAAATAGAGACAAGATGGAGTATGGAAAAGGATAAAGATGAAAAAGGAAAAACAGAGAGAAAGAAGCACAGAGAGGAAGTTACTCAGAAATCATTTCCACAGGAACTGGAACTACTTCCTTGTGTGGTAAGAAGGACAAAATGCAAGCAAAATCCTTAGGTGAATGTTTATCCCAGCTGTGGACCATGAACTTCATTTAGAGAACTCCTGCCTAATAACAAACTTAAAATCTGTCACTTTTATCATATAGTTATTGAAAATTTTGTCATGATGACTTTTAGGAAACAACTATGTTATGCGCGGTAAAGTAAGATAAATTTTCTTTGTATGATCATTATTGGAACTGCCAGAAAATCAGATAAACTTTTCAATTGATGCACTTTGTCATCATAACCAAACTTGTCACTTCTTATGCTTCTAATTAAATATGTATTTATTTCCATTAAATAGATGCACATTTTCTCCTTAATGACTCAGTTTGCTGTTACTTTTATGAGCAAAACTTTCAAACACTGCAGTTGTGAGATTTGAACTTTACTCTTAAAGCCTGTAGTTCCTTCAATGTTTATCTATACTAAAACTCTATGTGTCTTTATTAGTTCCCAAGCTATGTTTTCCAACTCAGTTTTCTCCTCAGATTTACAGATTAGTTTATCCAGGTGTCGTCTGCACATGTCTATGAATAATGTGCAAAAGAAACCCTACAAACTGAAATTATTCTCCAAGTCACACCTCTTCCAGTGGTTCCTCTTACCTTGAAGGGCTCAAGAACCACGCACTTGTTGAAGTCCAAACTTGACCACCCTCCTTGTTAGCCAGCGCTGACAAATGACCCAAGAGTTCTGACTCTTCAGACTAAATAGATCTCTAATTAGCCTATTTCCCATTTCCACCTCCAACCTTCTAAAGACAAGGGTTGCTGACATAGAAGATCAACTACGTTCAGTTGGGATTCTGAAGAGAATTAAATGAGGGGACTGGAGAAAGTTAATGAGAAGCTAATGAGGTGAAAACTATGCGGCCTCATTTGCATGAGTCTCTGTGTGGTCTGGGAGCTGAGCACACAGCAGCGCTCTGAGTGGGCAAAGCAGCCACCCTGCAATCAGCAGTCACTGCAGGATATGTTTCTTGTAACATCCCCACGGGGATCTTAGAGAAGGAGACTCACAAGTCTACATTACCCTAAATCTACATATATATATATATATATATGGTTAATGTTTAATTTGTATTCCTTCGTTAAAATCGGGACTTCCATAGCGTAGAAAGTTTGGCTGTCACAAAACCTATAATTACTCATGGAGGTGAAAATTTCTGGATGACTAAGCAAGTTCAGGAGTCCAACGAATACTAGTAAGGCTCATAACCAGGTAACAGTGGAGAAATGCTGGAGGCAGGGGTTTATGGAGGCTGGGCAGAGAATGAAGTCCTTGGATAGCGTCACTGGAATATACTCTGAACAATCTATCTGAATTGCAGCCTCTGGAAGTTACTAAATATATCTCATTTTCTACAGAGTTTGTAAACAAGTTTCATGTCATAAAATCTTTTGAGTTTACAAGATATCAGTGCAAACAGTGAGGTTTTCCATATAATTCATTTTCCTAGTTTTTATTATTTTACATGATTATATACATTGATTATACTTTACAAATCAATATTGATTCATAATGGTTAACTACAGTGGATAATTTATGAAGATTTTCCATTCTAAGACCTTATCCAGCATAGCCCATCACACCTATTAAGTAGTCTTAATAGTTATGTCTCCTCAGAGATACTGCTAGCTAAACAGTTTTTTAGATTTATCTTGTTTCTGAACACGTTTTTAGTTCTGAAAAGTACTGGTCAGATATTTTGTAGAATGTGCCTCCAGTGGACTTTTTCTGGTGTTTTCTCATTATTTGAGCTGTCTTTATTCTCGACAGAAAAATCACAGTGATCCAATATCATCCTTTCCCAACATCAAGAGTTCATTCAACAAACAGGTCTACGTTTACTGAAAGTAACTTTGGTCATTTCTGTGGCTGAAGTAGGGTTGATCAGGTCTTTCCACTATAAAATTATTATTTGCTCATCTTTCAACTCTGTACTATTTAAAATATCATCACATATCACACATACTTCTAGAATGAAGAGATATACAACTATGTGTAAGGGGGAAATACATACACATTTTTTGCTTTAGAAAATTTCTTCTCTGAGAATTACTCTTCAGCCTTCATTTACTGATATGGAATTATTTGGACTCATGGATATTTACTCAGTTCTTTTCATGACTGTACGGACATAGATATCCGAGTGAGATGTTTACTCAGGTACAAAATGCAGGATCATATTGTAAAAAAAAAAAAAAAAGTCAGCCTTTTCAAAGCCTGACTGACAAACTCATTAATTTTCAATCCTACTATCAATGAATGAATTACATTCCAATTATGTTAATGTCGTTCCACAATCCCATCAGTAGTTTGAATCACCTGATTTAAATTTTATTGTTTTAATTGCTTTCCTACTGTTGAATTCTAAAAAATGGTGAGATTGAACATCTATTTGTAAGTTCGTGAATAAAGATCATACGCAGTTCTCAAATTTAAGAGTCCTAGTCTCCTTTCCTGTTACTTTTCTTTTGATTATTAGTTCGTTAATGCCACAATGTTTGATTAAACTGTGTTGTGCAGCTTCCTCAAAGGGTCACCTCCTTCATAGTGCTGATCATCAGTGAACTTTCTGTGCCTGTTGTGTTTAATTCTGCGTTTTTCTATCTCCATATTGTAAGTGCAAAGTTCAAAACAAGATCACTGTTCTTATAGTAATCTGGCCTGATATTCTATTAAGTGTTTAAAAATGTTTTGTTTGTTTGTTTGTTTGTTTGTTCGTTCATTTGGTACTGGGATTAAACTCAGGAGCTTGCACTTGCCAGGCAGGCGGGGCACCACTGAGATATATCCCCAGTTAAAAAATGGTTTTATAAATATATATGCCCATTTCATACTAAAGTAAGGGCTAAATTTTAGTCTTTCCAAAAATTATCCTTGTTCTTTCTGCGTGCCAGTCCCTATGCTGGGCACTGAGAACCCAACGATGTACAGTTTTCCTAAGACAATCTCATGGACCTACAGGGGCCAGACAGACAACCTAGGAGATAGAATAAGAGACACCTACTTTCTTTCTCCAAAATGTATAAAGTGATAAATGCTATAAACTTAGGTAATATCGGGCTGGAGATTTAGCTCAGTGGTTCTGGTGCCTGCCTAGCAAACACAAGATCCCTCGTTCCATCCTGGGTAACCACATACAACAATACAGGTCATGGTAACTCACAACCACCAGCAATCAATACCACATAACACAATGCTGGGTGTGGTGAATCACAACTGTAATCCCAGCACTCAGGAGGCAGAGGCAGGAGGATCACTGAGTTCAAGGTTTGCCTTGTCTGGACTACATAGTAAGCTTAGGGCCAACCTGAGCTATAAAACAAGACTGTGTCTCAAAAAAAAAAAAAACACATTTAGCTAATATGAATCCAGATCTCCGGACCAACAATCTTATTCAAATATAAATAAATATAAATAAATGTAAAATATGCAGGAATGTGTGCTTTTATAAAAACATTTCTTTGTAGAAAATAATCTATTGTATATATTTTCCATGAATTTTTGAATCATATTATAAACATCAGAAAGAAGGCCGGAGGGTTAGCTCAGTGGTTCTGGCACCTGCCTCGCAAGCACAAGGTCCTGAGTTTGATCCCCGGTAACCACATATAATGCTGGGCATGGAGACACGCCGACCAACAATCAACACCTCATACCACAATACCAGACTTGGTGGCTCATGCCTGTAATCCCAGCACTTGGGAGGCAGAGACAGGAGGATTGCTGATTTCGCAGCGGCTTGGCTGGGTACCATAGTGAGCTCAGAGCCAGCCTGAACTACTAAGCGAGACCCTGTCTCAAAAGCAAAAAAAAAAAAAAAAAAAAACACCAAAAAAAAAAAAAAAAAAAAAAAAAAAAAAAAAAAAAAAAAAAAAAAAAAACCATCAGAAAGAAAATATTAATAAAAATAGAAAATAAACCGAATAAAACAAAAATATGCAATATATAAAATTAGAATGTTGCACCAAGTAAAATATCTAGTAGAAAACCTTATACAAGATATAATTCAATTGAATAAAAGAAGTCAAATTTTAAATTTTGTATCTTCCTAAATATATATGTATATATAAAATATATCACTTTATATTATTGCTTATATAGTTTGACCTTTTATATTTTCCTAGAAAATAATAGTTCTATATTTGATATAATGATGGGATCTTAATTCTTATTTTTTTCCAGTTATTTAACATATATACACACATATAATATTGTATACTTACTGCATAAAAATATACATAAATTCCAAAACACATGATTATTTCTTCTGAAAATGTATTTGCTCCAAACTTACCTTCACATACTAAATTCAATCTTATGCATCTCCTACTCCCATTTTTAATATAATTATCTTCCAGTTATAGACAATCATCCTGCAACATTTTCTTTCATCAGAACATTACACACCAGACTTCTTCCAGTCTTGTTTTTCTAAAACTTATATTGTCTTAATATATGAATGATATTTTCAGAGGGACTTGAATTAATTCTAGGTCAGCATTTCAAACATATCAATTCATTGTTTGCTGGCTTCTATTGTTTCATTTTGAGGAAGCCTTTCCTAAAGGCAATATGCCTTCTTCCTGCCTTCTTTTGTTTCCTTTTGGGCTGCCTCTCCAATTTTCTTCTTTGTCTTTGTTTTTGACAGTTTTAGTGTGATTATTACACTTCTGCTTTTTCAGTTCAGTTTTTTATTTTCCCTTGTTGGCTTTCTGTCAGTGATGTTCTTGTTGTGTGCCTGATTGTTCTTGCATGGGACCTAGTAATTATGTGTGAAACATCGGATGGCAACTTTAAAATAAAGCATTCTCTTTTAACAAAAATGTTTACTTCAAGAATCAATTAAGTAATGTGAATATAGCCTTAATACAAATTAAGACTGTTTGTTTTTAAGCATCCTTCTGTGACTATGAGCACTAAACGAATTCTGTTCATGAAATAAAAGGCATGTTGCTCCGAGTCCCAAACCCAATTCCTGCAAGTCAGCCTCAACTTCCCATTTTGGACCTCTTCTTGGTACTACTCAACTGTCTACAAATTCAGTTAGGTTCTTGGCTTCTTAGTATCATATACTGGTTGAGCTTCCCAAATTTCTAGCCTCCATAGAATAAATCTTTCAAAAAATCAGTTCTGGAACTAGATTGCAGTCCTGGACTCCTTTGGTGTGTAAAATGTCAATCTCTAACACTTCCATCCTTTGTGTAAGCTCTGACATCTTCAAAATGAGGTGCGTCCACAAGTGTACCCTACTCCTTTTGCTGTTCTCATTTAAGTAGTCTATTCTATTGATCTCTGCAGATTGGTCTAGCTACACCCTAGGTACACTATTTCAAGTAGTGTAAAATTATGACAGAAAAAATGTATTTATCAAACATATACTGCTTATATTGTGATGAGATATGTACACTAGTACAGTGGCATGCAAGAAATATTTTATTCCATACTAAATTTAAATTTGTATTACACAGTCAGGCTTCTAGGGTGGTTTTACCCTAAACTAACATACCATTGATATCTGATGAATGCTCATTTAAATGATGTAGTTTTGAACTGAAAGGATATTATAGCCATACCAAAACAAACTTAATTTCAATCATTACTTTCAATCTGTCATTTCAAATGAAACATGTGTTCTACAAAAGGTGTACTTTAATCACAAAATAGATATGAATACACAGTTGGAAAACATAAAGATAATAGTATTTGTGAAATTGTTAATTTGCTTTTTTGGTTAAACACAGTCTCTTCTAGTGTGATCTGCTTATGTGTTAATTGCATGTTTTATTTTCAGTTTACTGAGCTCAACAGCATTCCTATTTCATGGTTTTTCCCTATACACTAAGTTATTCATTTTTATTAATTAAAGGAATTCATGGAAACTTGAAGTTAAAATATGAAGACTTTTTCCTATAGTATGTTGTATCAGTTAAACTGTTTAATATTCAAATGGCAGAAAAGTTAGGGAATTTTTAGAAGTAAATAGCATTGGAATAATGGCAATAGGATATTTTCACAGAATAAAAACGAATTTTATTAAACAATACTCGAGGAAATGTGTACATACCGTGTGAGGTAAGAAGTTGCTTCCGCACTCTTTTAGGTGATAGGTGCTTGTCCTGTGACTGCCTTTCATGAGGATGGAGCTTGTATCAGTCTTTGCTCACTAGAGAAGCATATTTAGTATAAAATACACACACACGTGTAGGGAAATGCTACATCGATGTAGCTTAATAATGCTCACACACAGAGTCAGTGTAGACTAGGGTAAAAGTTCCTATGCTCTACTGATCCACAGGATCCATGCAGAAGACAAAGGCTTGAAGTGTGCTGCACAGCCTCAGGGCAGTCTGCAGGAAGAAAACGAAGGGTCCACGCTGCAGGGCGGAAACGCCCGCACCGGAAGCTGGCAGACAGCCTTAGGAAACCGGAAGTGAGCCTTCTCCCTCTCCCTGCTTTCACTCCATTCGGAGTACAAGCTTAGGGCTGGGGATTTGGCTCAGGGGCTCCAAGGCTGCCTTGAAAGCTGAAAGTTCCGAGTTTGATTACGGTAGGGCGTGGGGGGTGAGAAGGGCAAAAACAAAACCAGGCCACAAGCCTGTCTGTCAGTGATGCTCACACTCAGTGTAGGTTCCCTGTCTTCACTAAGTCCATTCAGTTACACAGGACTATACTGAGCCAATTAGCCGGACTTTTCTTACTCAAGCAGAATTTAAGTGTCACACAGCTCAAGCCTGGAGTCGTAGGGAACAGAGACGGGATCTGCCTTCAGGAAGCTGAGTCACTTAATCTACCTGAAAATGATGCATGGCTACTGTATGTTTTGTAATGAAACTCATGAATAAGTCATGTGAATAGAGTGTTCTTAATACACATAGCCACGTGTTCAAGTTTTTATCAGGAAAGAAACTATTTTCCTATAGTGCATCAGGTTCTGGTTGCTAGTATTTCTCAGAAATTTTGATACTATTTCCTAAAAAAGAGGAAACAATGCAAAACAATGTCCAAAGCAGAGACAGTTTAATTACTCTTATGAGACGCAAATTTAAAATAGCAATAATGACTGTTAAAATCGTATGTCTTATATAAATATGTTGGATAGATTAAATTTCACTATATAAAGTTCTTAAAACAGTGCTTGTTGATAACTGAAGCATAATTTATGATATTCAATGTTGTTTCTTTTTGTGAGATTATATACATTTTCCAAATTATTCATTACACAATGTGTGTTCATTAAACTTCATATTAGTAATGTATTGGAATACCCAGCATTTTAAAATGTTGGCTGTGATATAACTAGTTTAAAATAGTGTTTTTAACTTAATTACTATGGGAGATCAGGCAACTGACACACCATTTCTATCTAGATTACTTTCACAAGAAGCTTATAAATGAATAAAATTATACATTAAGCATCTTAATATGTGCTATGGAATTCTATGAAAAGATTTCATTTGTCTATGTTATTAATAAAAACTATAAAGACTTTGCAAAACTATTATTTTAGTATTTTAGAGGCATGATTATATTTTTGAAGAAACTATAAACATTCATGCTGGAACTTTTCAAACAATGTTTAACTTTTAAAAAATTAAAATGTATTTTCACTGATAAAAGAAATTACATAGTGGTATCATTTTGCTACATATATGTTGTACAATGTTTAAATTAAGTTAAATTATTTATTTTCTGTAAAAACCACCTCTGCTGGTTTTCAAAAATGTACACTACATTGTTGACTGCAGTGACACCACAAAGCCATGGCGCACTGAAATGCTATAGTCATTTATCAGTTAATTAAAATATCATGGGAGGGAACCACATACAATACTGAGCATGGTGACTCTTGCCTACCAGCAGTCAGTACCACACACCACAGTGCTGGGCACGGTGGCTCAGGCCTGTAATCCCAGCACTCGGGAGGCAGAGGCAGGAGGACTGCTGAGTTGGAGGCTTGCCTGAGCTACATAGTGAGCCCAGGGCCAGTTTGAACTACAAAGTGAGACCCTGTCTTAAACAAAACAAAGCAAAACCATGGGGTGCACATAACTCTTTCATAGGTTCATGTCACTTCCTTTGGATATATACAAAGGAGTGGTATTGTTGGATTTATGGTAGTTATATTTTCTATTTTTTGAGTAAATTCCACCCTGGTGTCCCTAAAGTCTGCTTTGATTTAAATTCCTGTTGATAGCATGTGAAGGTTTCCTTTTTATCCTTATCTTCAAGCACTCACCTTTTTTCTTATGGAAAAACAATTATTCTTATTTGAAGAGTGGCATTGAAATTACCATTTTGATTGCTATTTCAGTGATAGTTAATATTGCTGAGTATTTGATGATGGACCCGTCAGTCATTTGTATGCTTTCTGTAAGAAATGTCTGCTTAGGCCAGTCAGATATTTTATAATATGAGTGATCTCTTTTGCTATTTCATGGCCCTTTGGCCATATGTACAGATTACAGGGATCGTCTCACATCCTGTATAGTGTTTCTTGAGGCCAATGTTGTCTTCACTGATCAGCAGCCTTTGTTTTGCTGCAATTCCATTGGCTTTTTTCCTTTTTCTTCTGTTTCTGTGAGTCTTCTTCAAAGATTCCTTCATCCAGTGTCCTGATTTATTTCCTCCAAAGTTTGTTCTTTTAGTTTCTAGTAATTTTCATGCTAGCAATTTTCAGTCTCATATTTAAGTATTTAATCCATTTTCAGATAATGGCACTAACTGATGAAATCTGGAGGTCTGTTCTCATTTTTTATGTACATGTATATTTAATTTCTGCAGTTGATAGAATGATGCAATAAAAACAGTACTAAAAAGAAGTATATAGCAATTGATACCTATATTTTAACTTTATCTAGATTTAATCCTAAAGTGGTGGAAACCTGACTGATTGGCATGATCAGATGAGTAATTAAACGCCTTCTAGTAGAAAAAGTGCCCAGGACCATGTGGTTTCGCTACTGAGTTCTAATAAACATTTCTATCCTAATACTTTTTTTTTTTTTTTTTTTTTGCTTTTTTTGAGACAGGGTCTCGCTTTGTAGTTCAGGCTGGCCCTGAGCTCACTATGGTGCCCAGGCAAGCCGCCGTGAACTCAGCAATCCTCCTGTCTCTGCCTCCCGAGTGCTGGGATGACAGGCGTGAGCCACCACGCCCGGCATTGTGGTATGGGGTGTTGATTGTTGGTGGGCGTGTCTCCACACCCAGCATTATATGTGGTTACCGGGGATCAAACTCAGGTCCTTGCGCTTGCGAGGCAGGCGCCAGAACCACTGAGCTAACCCTCCGGCCCCCTAATACTAATTTTTAAATCGTTCTGAGAAGTTGAAGAAGAAATTTTTCTAAACACATTCTAACAGGCTACCATTGCCCTGATATATGTTATTTCTTTAATATCTTTCTACTTTCAAATCTAGTTACTGATTCCTTGTAGGTTCTGCTTTGGCTCATCTGACAGGTTTGGTTTTGTTTTTCACATCCAGTAATTATGTTTAAAATTTTCTTTCTTTATCTATTGCT
Source organism: Thryonomys swinderianus (assembly GCA_004025085.1). Classification (NCBI taxonomy): domain Eukaryota; kingdom Metazoa; phylum Chordata; class Mammalia; order Rodentia; family Thryonomyidae; genus Thryonomys; species Thryonomys swinderianus. The sequence continues at coordinate 23,383 of PVIC010005361.1, forward strand.
TGCTCAAAATTAATTTCTTAATTTCTCATGTATGTGTAGTTTATAGACTTTTTTTCTTGTTTTTAACAAATACAGTTACTGCTTTGCAGTTGAAAATAATACCTGATGTGATTTCAGTTTTGAAAAAGTGTTGATAATTGTCTTGCGGCCTGTCACATGGTCTATCTTAGAGAATATCCTTTGTGCTCCAATTTTAGTACATATATGCACTGCCAATGCTAGCAAATCCATGTGCTGATAAGAAGAATGTGTGTTGTGCAGCTGTTGGATAAAATATTCCATAGATACTGGTAGGTCAGTTGGTAAAGGGTGAAATTAGTCTCTGTATTTTTCCCTATGAGTTTTCATCTCTGAGCTGTCCATTGTTGAGTGTGGGTAGTAAAGTCTATCCTATGGAGTCTGACTTCTTACATGTAATTATATCTATGTATATATTTGTGTCCTCCAAAATTGAGTGCATTTTTTCTTTTGTTCTTGTTTAACTAGCCCTCTAATATATTTGCATTCAACTGCCTTATTATTATTTGTCTACACTTTTTCTTTAAGGTCAATCTTAAGAAGTGTATTTACTACTCCTAATGATTTTAGATTTCATTTGCATGGAATTTTTTCTTTGATTTTACATATTTCCTGTTGGTGAAATTTACTGTCTTTGCAAGTTGATATATTCATGTCTTTGCATGATTCTTAACTATTTTGTTTTAGTTTTCACATTTATAAATTTGAGAAGTTCTGAGTATTGTTATCCTTAATTTTCCATACTTAGAAGGATGTAGGTATCCAGGTATAGGAAAGGTGATGGTTACCAGTGAGACTGAACTCAACAAAGTTATTTTATACTAAGGCATAAAACAAAAGATGTAAGTGAATTGTTTACTGTTATATACTTGAATACATTTTCTACTCTTTTGACATTCTCACATTTGTCACAAGTTCCCAGTGGTTCAGTATTTGCTTTTTAAATTCTATCCCAAAGGTAAAGACTCTCTTGTCTTTTTTCTTTCATCTCCTTTCAGTGAATATTTCAAAAACTTCTCTCAATGATCACTGTCTTTTTCATTGTTTGATTTGTCCTAAAATTCGTATCTTGTCCTACATTTTAAATTTCTCTTAGTATAGTTTTCAGCTCATAGATTTTTGTTTACACTTTATTTCTTCCACCTCTGTATTAAATTTCTCTGTTAGGGAATTCAATCATTATTTGTGTTTCCTTGAAGGTAGCAGAACTTCCTTAAAATAGTCTTCAATTCTTTTGAAAGAACTCCCACAGTGGCTCTGTCTGGTAAGTTTCTGCTGCTTTATTCTGAGTGTTCTAGGTCATGGTGTCCTGAAAGCTTTCCATGGTGGTTTTCATGTGATTTCACCTAGAAACTGAAGGATGTTTGCTTATCCAGATCTTCTTCATTGTGTTGTTGTTGCTGTCATCATTGATAATGTTCTCATCTTCCCAAAGATTCTAAGTACATTGTTTCTTTCCTCTGAGTTTCTAGTGGCTCTCCTGATATCCACACTAGATTGCGACCCAAGTCCAGATTTAGCCAGTGCACTTTCAGTATGTTGTCATTATCACTGATTCAGAGTATAATATAAACCCAGGTTTGTCCCAGATCTAAAGCTTGTATGTTCAGCATGAACTGGTGGTAGCTCCTAAAAGCATAGTATGTCCCAATCAGCCTCTTCTTATGCATGGGCCAGATGTGTCTTTTCATTTGTTCACTGTCTTCAGCCTGAGGTCAGATAGTGAAGACTTCTGTCTCATTCTGAACAGAACTTCTGTGGAGTGATGAACTCCAAAGTTCCCACACCACAACTACAGCCACTAACGCCATGGAGCTGCCTCTGTTCTGATTCTCCAGTCTATCAAAACCAGCACAGACCTGGGGCGGGACCAAGGACTGTGCTGCTATCCCATACTTGTTGCACTGACTTAGTGATGTGGCACTGAGAATTGAACTCAGGGCCTTCTTACCATGTAATGTACCTAGTCCATTTAAAAAAATTAATACAGGTTTTGATTAAGTTGATAAATTGCCCAAGTTGAGCTTGAGCTTGCTCTTTTCTTTCCTCAGCTTCTCAGACTGCTGGAATTGCAGACCCATCCTAGCAGCCCTGACCTAGTTTGCTGTCCTAGGTTCTTTACTTGCCATGCCCCAACTAGCCACAGAATGCTGTCTGAAATGGAAGCCTGTGATGAATAAGGCCACACGTCTCTTCCAGTAGTAGAACTATCAACATGTGACCATGTTTAGAAGGCCGTTAGGATCTGACCAACTTTGCATCTCATCAACCCAGTCCTAAGAGTCACAACCAAGTCTTTTGCTTTCTTTCTGTCCATTCCCTGAGCAGCCCGATCTTCTCAACAATTGGGATGACTCAGGCTGGGATACTATTGATGAAGACTGTCCCTTGGCCACCTGATACTATGTCAGGCTGATAGTGTTAGGTTTCCTTTGAACCAAACACCTGAAAAGATTTCCACACCCTCAGTACTGCACTGAAACCCAGGCTGCTGTGCATGAAGAGGCCAGTCAATATCTGTTGAGAGTATAGATTTCTGCCTTGTGCAGGGGAAATGCTACACCTCTGTCTGTAAACACTGGCCTGGTGATAACTGTGCTCTCTGTGGTTGGAAATGGGATGGACGCAGTGCCTTGCCCACCAAGGATGAGTTAGACCTATGTCTCTAAACCATAAGGTTGTGCATAGTCTTGAAAGCATGTTTTATTGGGGCATGAGTGTGGTGGTTGTTTTGTTTTGATTTTTGCACAGTGGCTACTTTACAGTGGGTGATCCTTCAGTCAAAATCAAGTCTCTCTCATCCATACACAGGCTCCCACCCCTCGTGCAGGGAGTTTCTGTGGGCTCCGGCTTGTGTTAAGCAGTCCTCCTGTTCTGCCTTTTGCTCTGTCTCAGTCCTTCAGCCTACTACTGGACTCTGAGCTAAATTCCTATGTTAGCTTTTTTTGTCCTCCTCCTAAGATAGTTGGGTGTGAATTTCTGTTTGTTTGCCTGAAGAAAGTTGGTGAAAGCAATCTCTTTTACACATGACTAAAATATTTCCAGCATTTTAGTTCATTAGGATTGGCCAGGGGAAGTTTTTCGGTCTATTCCTGGCATTAGATTTTTTCATGGTGGGCCTGGATGGATTTCAAGTCTAAGGCCTGGATTCGGTTCTTTCTCTCTGTGACATGAAGACATTTTCTCTCCCCATGATGTTTTGCATACAGCTGGAACAAGGAGTAATTTCCATTCCCCTTCAACAATATTTTTTTCATATTACTAAAATCAGGAACTATGGTCTCCACATGGCACACAGGAGAAAAAAAATGAAGTGTATCATTTGAAAAAAAAAAAGATAGACCTGGAGACCATCATTGTAAGTGAAATGAGTCAGATTCAGAAAGACAGGGTTACACGTTCTCCTGAATCTAAAACAAAAGATGACAAGAAAGTAGAAGAGGGAAGAGAGAGAGTGAAATGTGGGGAACAAGAATGATATGAATAAAATACATACATAAAAACCATCTAAAGGGGGCAATTTGTGAAAAGATGGAAAAAAACAGGGTGACGAGGATTGAAAATAATTAAAGCAGGTTATGTGAGTGAACACATCTGTCCAAATGGCATCCATTAACCAAAAAAGAGAAACTTAAACATTTAAAAGGGAAAGAGCTTACTACAGAACTACAGGGAAAATTGAATGAATCACAAGCCCCTGAGTCATGAACAAGTTTCTTTCGGGAAGAATTGTTCTTCAGTTGGGTTTGTTTATAGATAGACAACATGAGTCTTATATAACACAACTATGAAAATTCGGAGTTCAGATGTTCATAAGTCAGAAACTTAACAGATGTCTTTAAATAACAGGTTGTTTGGAAGAAGGTAAAAGCAAATTAAATCATTATAGCTAAATATTCATTTAATATTTTATATACAGTGTGGACAACACAAATTAATAACTCAACATTGAAACATATTTAACATTCATCACTAATCTTTGTTAATGTCCTGGTTCTCAGTCTGTTCTGATCAGTGAGTTAGGCTTGCCAACTTTTTGCTAAATGAAGCCTTTAAACTATAAAATTCATGTTTCCCACTTTAGTGTGATGTGACCGTGGGGGACAGAGTTTTGCACAATAAACCCATCAAGCAGAGAGACTTGAGTCTGTAATAAATGGGCATAGCACCTACATAAGACTTTTTTTTCTTAATGTTTCTGATGAGATAATGCTGTCACATGCCATTATGATGTTGTCACTTATAATAAATGTTTACTCTTCCTGGCTTATTTTGTTTTAATTTGATAGTAGCTCTAGTGCAAAGGCTAATATTACTAGTGCAATATGTAGAAATAAACAATTACTAAATATCCAGAGTAATTGTTCATACAGTGTCCAGCACTCAGAAGAAAAAAAATATCAACCTTAAGTAGAAAACTAACATTAAAATCCACAATGAATGATGTACCATTTGATGTCAGAGAATATTAGGACAGTGATACTATATAGCAAACTGAAACATTAAACTTTCTGTCCCTTTTACTCTGTGATGACCCTAACAAATCATCACAGGACGTCTGAAATGGCGGACCACAACTCGTGAGC